>JAVSCE010015408.1:0-28657 GCA_032199065.1 Smutsia gigantea
TTATAAGAAATATATATATATATATATATTTGGCCACTCAGATGACCCAAATATATTTCTTTTTATTTGGTCTTCACAGTTCCTGGCTCATAGCTCCCAAAACCCTTGGAATTTCCTGAGCAACAAGAGCAATGGGAACATCTTTTGTTATAATATTTGGTTTCTTGTCCTTTGTTCCTGAAATTGCTTCACAGCCATAAAGGTGAAATGGGCACAACAAGCCCCTTTCCACCACAAGTGGGTTAATGTTAATGAAGGTGACTTTTGGAAAGCACCTGAGAGTATGGGCTGGTTGGCAGGGACCCAAACATAATTGGAGGGTTGGAACTTTTAGTCCCACCCCCTGATTTCCAGGGAGGGGAAAGTGGGACTGTAGGTTGAATCAATCACCAAAGGCCAATGAGCTAACCCATCATACCTATGTAATGAGGCCTCCATAAAAACCCAAAAGGAGGGGATTGGAGAGCTTCCAGGTTGGGGAATCAGCATGCTTTCACATGCCACCATGCTAGACCCTAAACTCCATGAAGACAGAAGCTCTTTTATTTGGGACCTTGCCATATGTATCTCTTCATCTGGCTATTGATTCATATTCTGTAATGTCCTTTGTAAGAAATAAACCATCTAGTGAGTTAACAGGTTTCCTGAGTTCTGTGAGTTATTCTAGCAGATTAATCAAATCCAAGGAAGGGGTTGTGAGAACCTCTGATTTATACCAGTTAGTCAGAGGTACAGTTAACAACCTGGATTTGCAATTGGCATCCTGAACTGGGACCTCTAATGTACAGTGGGTCAGTCAGAAGCACAGGTAACAACCTGGGGTTCAGATTGGCATCTGAAGCAGAAGGTGGTCTTGGGGACTGAGCCCTTTTTCTGGGGAATCTGATCCTATCTACAGATAGATAGTGTCAGAATTGAGTTGACTTCTCAGACACCCTGCTCGTGTCCAAAATTGCTTGTTGGTGTGGGGAAGCCTCCACATACATGTTGGCATTGGGTCCAGGAACCCAAAAAAGACTAGTCACTTAAAACAACCAAATATCTGGTATTTATAATAAGACTAGTTTTGATAGATTGGTGAGTGATCAATATGTTGCTTGGTAATCAGTTAAAACAATCAAGAGCGATAATGAGCAATGACTGAGTATAAATACGGCACTTGGGAATCTGTGATGTATTATAGGACAGATACCACATAATGATGTTTAATGAAAGTTTTTGAGTGAACAGTGATAGAATAAATTAATGCTAGATATTCACATCATTTCATTCAGTGATTTTGTTTCTGTTTCATGCATTGTATTTTATGCCTTCTTGCAATAAATAGTGCATGGGTAATTTCAAAAACATGCATGCATGTATACAATCTCATCAGGCCAAGTGTATTTTGGAATTCAGAAGTATTTTTGATTTTAGAAAAGTGACATGAAGTATATAGATACTGGGTAATAGCTGAAGTGGATCTGAAGCAACACATCCAAACATTTACAGTACATGGGAAACAAAGTTTATGAAACATAAACCTCAGTCAGCTAAGTTCAAATTTTGCTGAACTTAATAAGTTGGATACAAATTTGGAAAAACTCTTTGTCTGCAGAATATTTGGATTTTGGAATTACAGATAAGGGATAGTGCCCTGTAATAGTTCCTACCAAGGCTAACTGAAATGACAAGTATGATTATGTTGGCCTCCTTCCAATCTGAGAATTTTTTGTTTTGTTAACCCCCTTTTTAGCTAAAAGAGAAAAGTGTTTAGTTACATGTGAGACCCTTGGAGTATGGAGGGGATGGTTTGGAGTCCTCTTGATGGAACACAAGCAGGCAGAATTAGAAGCAACTCTTTTCATGAGGAGATATCAGAAAACTAGATGAACACCAACCTGAGAATGCCAGAGAGTGGGAAAAAGGCATTTTCTCCATAGTTTGCTTGGAACACACCATGGCTCAGTCTGACACCTGAGTCATGAGTCCTGACTATGGGACAGTGATATTTTTGTACTTCAAAACATGCAGCTTTAAGGAGGATAGCGAGGCCGCATTGCCAGAGGTGAGATATCATCCTCCAGTGGTTTGGACCAGTAGTTCACAGGGACAAAAGGACTTAAGAGTTAGCATGAGAAAAAGATTTGCCCTGTGGATAGGGGTGTGTGCATGCATGCATGCTTGTGTATGTGCGTGTGTTCCCAGGAATTCCCAGATATAAATGGGGCAGCAGTTGGTAGAAGCTGGAGATCTAACAGCAGGTGGGTGAGTGTAAGAATCTAGTGAGATTTGATCATTAATGATATTATGGCCCTTTTATGCAATGCAGGTTGGAAAGTCCTGAGGTACTTTCATTTACACTTACATTTCAGAGGATCATATATTTCCTTAAAGTGCAACTTCTATGCCATCATAAATTATTCAAAAATTCAAAATTGATAATTTTTTAGCTGGTATGGTTTGGGGGGTGGGGGATTTCAGAACCATGTCACTACCTGAATGGGACCATTCATTTGGTTAATAGTCATTTTAGGAAAAAATTTCTCGGGGGCCAGAGAAAAATTTTACACTGAGCATGTGCATGTGTGCATGCACACACACACACATATACACATAAACATGCACACAACTAATCAACCAATTAAAAAATACTGTCAGTATGAATTTGGCATGAGGGTTAAGGAGGAATGGACTTGCGCTTGTGCAGTGACTATCTGAATGTTGGTCTTTAAAACTATCATTTGATTTGTTACCCTGTCAATATTCACCCTCTAAAAAATACTTTTCCTTATTAGATTCATCAGACCCATTTTTTTGTGGCATTTTTATCTCATAATTAAGAACACTTAAAAGTAAAGAAATTTTCAGAGGGAAAGATCAGGGTCAGTTCCATGATACTCTAAATAATACAAATGAATGATAAAGAATGTTAATTAAAGCCTCTTATGATAAAAGAACAGAATAATTTGGAATTTTAAATTTAATATTCAAAAATTATTGAAGCAATATAAAATCACTATGTTCATTTGCACTTAGTTGAATGAGAATAATGTATATTTATTTTATTCCCTGTAAAAGGTTTTAATATCAGCAATTATAATTTTAGATATTAAATTCAATTAAAGAACCAGATGTGCTAATTTTCCTTTAAGCATCAAAGACATTTTTAAATTTTAAGTGTACAAGCAATGTTTTAAAATTGCATGCAACTTTTTATGTTAAGAGAACAAGTTAAACGCAAAAAGAAAGCAAAGACATTTATATTTTAAGGTGAAATAAAAATGTCAATGGAAACAACCTTGCAAAGATACATCAATTTTCAGCCACAAAAGCCAATTGTAATGTCAGGAAAATAAATTGCCACAATAAGAATTTATTTAGGAAACAGTAGCATCACCTTAAAAAGTTCAATCACATATTCATTGCGTGGAGTCATTTGTTAAGACTCTAGTCTGCCTGTTCTAATTTGTTTTCAATAAGCTGCTGATATTGTCCCTATCATTCCTCTTCAAAGCTCCTTATATTGGTTTTTCTCTTTGTTCTACAGCATTGTCATTAATAAGGGGATTTCAATTGTGCAAAGAAAAGAATGGCTAAAAATTCCGTTGATTGATTATTAACCAGAGAGCATTGTAGAGTCATTTGAAAGGCATGTAGTATGGTAACAGATTAGAGTCTGAATAGAAAGAAAGGAAGAAAATAAATGTAAATATTAGTGAACTCATTTTCCCTTTACTAGTATTGATTTCATTCATCTTACTTGATAGATAGGATGACTAAGCAAAAATCCAAATCCAAAGGCATCAATTGAACAGGAAACAGGAGTGTGGTAGAGGATGGGTGAAATGATGAATGTTACTTTGTTAAGAGAAGAAAAAATGCAATCCTTCTTCATGAGAGATTCATCATTTTTCTACTTGTTCTCAAGCCATCTTAATAAGCATTTGATAAATGTCCATTTAGCTATAAGAGAAAAACCATGTTTAAAATCTCAGTTCATGGGTCATCTTTCAAATATTTTATCTTAATAAAAAAAAACTATCAGGTTCCCTGTACAATTGTTTAATGTCTTGGCTTCAACTTTTTAATAGTCATAGAGAAACACTAAGAAATTTCATCATGAGCAATAGCAAATTTATGACAAAACAGTGTATCATATATATTTCCCCAGCAACACTGAGAACAGTTTATATGAAAATTTCACTCCAGATATTGGTCTCAGTAGATAGTACATTATTCCAACTGCATATATGCAGACTTAAGATGAAGCTATTCTCAGAGGCATTCCATGATATTAAAATGTGGGTTTGTGAAAATTGTAAAAACTGTGGAATGAAGGTTGAGAATACAAATATTTACAACTGTTAGTGTGCATGCCAGCTGTCACACATATACATATGGAAGTTTCAGAAAGAATTGGAAAGGATAAGAGAACAAACACCACTTCTCTCATTTCATATAGAAACCTAGTCTTTCCATTTATCTCCATTGAATAGATTGTCTATTCCAGATAGTTGTGCTTGAAGGCATTTGTCTTGCAAAATTGTGTTATATTCAGAATGAAAATAAAAGGAAAAACAAAGATTTATTGAATTTTTTATTGGCCAGATTGGGAAGATAGAATCTATTTGAAAAAAGTACGTATGCAAGTATAATATGTACACAAACTAAAAGTCTTCAATGATACCTTTAACATTTGTTGCCCTGTTTGCAATAGTATACATTTAGTGTCTTAGCAAATAAGCAGTATTTTGTGTGGCTTTACTGAGAAAAAAAAATAGTATTTGATCTGACCACATTCCTGTTAGGTAAGAAATATGAGGGGGTGGGAAAAGAATATTCTATTTGCAAAAGCATCTTTACTAGTTGGAAAAGAAATGTAACTTGGATGAAATTCCAGAATTAATATTAAAACAAATACTCTGTACTTAGTTTCTATTCTGTGGCAGGAAACTTAGAACATTTGCTTATATAATCATCGCAATATGCCAGTGAGGTATCATTTTTTTTTATCATTGTTTATCTCCAATTTACAAATTCTGCTGTAGAAGCTCAGAGAGCTTATGTGACTAGCCCATGGTTACATCACTAGTAAATGGCAATGGTGGGATTCAACCTCAGTGTTTTTCACCCAGATTAGCCTGAAAGAAAATACCTAAGCTCTGTCCTTAAAAATGAAATATAAATCTTGAGGAGTGGGTATATTGCAAGGTAGCTTTACTGATAGAACAGGCACAGATCATGAGGACTGCACTACCTTGAATTCTCCCATTGTGTAAGAGAATTGGAGCAAAAGTGTCAGCCTTCTTCTCTGGAAATGTTTACTTTCCTGATAGATTGAGATGGTCAGAGATGATTTGATCATTAAGTTACAGAGCCACCAATTATCTCCAGTGGTTTTTAGCAGCTGGAGACATTCGTTTGTGTCATCTAGACATGACTATTTGTCAGTATACTCACAGAGAAATAGAACTACTCTTTACCGCTGTGCATCACCACTAATTACAAAAGGCAGTTATCGTTCAGAGTATCATGTATTCCATCTCATTTAATGGAAGCATAGCATTGTTTCCTTTGTAATTCTCATTCAAAATTACACACACCAGCTCTGGATATGCATTTGCAGTATGCCCAGAATAATTTATATGAGATAATGTGGATGTTTGACTATTTAGTCAAATTAGATCTAGTAATTAGTACTGTTGTAGGATGTGGTTTCATATGAAGAACAATCTATTGAGGGGAAAAAAAACCCTAAAACATGGGGCTGTGACTCACCCTTGGATCTCTTGCTAATATTTTTGGTTGAAGACATATTTTACTAATTTTGGAAAATTCCTTACACATTTACCCTAATATGATAAGCACTTTTAAAATCAGAGTGAGGAATGTTTCAAAAGCAAAATTGACCACCTGTGGCTATCTCCTTATCATCACTTCCTAGATGAATTATTATTTGCTTACTGATAAATTAGGATGCCCTAGAATTCCTAATGCTCACACAAGTAAGTCCATGAGGTAAATAAATAAACATAACCAAATAACAGGATCCAATTTTAACCAGGTGCTAATGCCCAAATCTATGTGTACAGTTTGTAATAATATGTCCGTGGTTGCATGTGGTATCTGGACAGAACCTTTAAGGTGACCTAATTACAGAAGGGGAAAATGAGGTCCTGCCATTTGCAACATGGATGGGGGTATGATGCTCAGTGAAATAAGCCATATGACAAACACCATATGATTTCACTTACTTGTGGAGTATAAAGAGAAAGAAAAACAGAATGAACAAAACAGCAGTAGACTCATAGACACTGAGAAGGGACTGGTGGTTACCATGCAGGAAGGGTTTTGATGGGTGGGTGGGAAGAGTGAGTGGGATAAAGGGGTGTCTTGCCAATGGGTTTCAGCCCCGGGTAAGTTCGCTATGGATTCAATGTGACCAAAGAAATTGACAGCAAAACGTTCTTTGCGGTGAAAGGGTTTTTTACCTGGCTTGTTCTCCCGGTGGTAGGTCGAGCACTAGCATCTCTGCCTCTGCCCAGAGCACTGGGGTGAGCTCGCTATATAGTACAATAATAGCTTATTGCCTAAAGGTGTGAAAGCAGTAGCCTAGCAACAGACCAGTTATATCATCAGGGGGTTTAAGTTAAGTGAGGATCCTGGCCATAGGAACCCCAACTTCCCCACACTCCACCCTTCCAGGATTCTCACTTTACAATCTACACACTTTCAGTCTTCTGCAATGGTCCCTGTGTGAGAAAGCTGGAGCACTGTAACCAGATTCCACAATAGCAACAGAGGATAACAACAACTTAGAGATAATAAAAATTAAGATACAGCAAGATTTTGATGCAGGTAACAAAAATTATAATAATCCTTAAGCCAGAGGAGGTTCCTAATAACAAAAATTATAATAATCCTCAAGCCAGAGGAAGTTCCCAATCCAGAAAGACTTTAGGGGCAATAAGACACATAATGACACCAACATAGACAAATCTTGTCCATCAGGTAGGATGCATGCAAGAGAGTGGTCCTGTGATAGGACTGTAGCAGGAAGGGGGGTCCCTTCCAGGTCTAGTATATACCATACTTTTACTCCTCTCCCCGTGGGGGTTACTGAAGGGTCTGTATATAGTGCTACTGGAGGTGCATGCACTGGCCATAATGATAAAACAAAACTCCTTGTAAGATGCTCCTTACTTCTGACCATTCTGGATATAGTACTGTGACCTTTGGAGGCCACTCTGCTGTTATTCCAGGAATACACAGGAGGCCAGCTTCCAGACTTGTCCCCAAGGTGCCAGGAGAGCCAGCCATCATTGATCCATGTGTCAAAAGGTCCAAGGCCATGTCCACTCAATGAAGTCTCAGGGGTTCAGTGCAGTTGGTGCTGGCAGCAAGATGTTATTCTGGTGGCTGAACATCAGCTTCAGTGATTCTTCCTTGGTTTGTACTTGCAGTTGTATAGGGAAGGCAGCCACATGTGTTAACATGTCTACGGTTCTCAGGGCTCCCTTTTGGGGTCTCTCGTTCAAACGCCATAGCATGGTCCATAAGCAGACTGACCATCCCTGCAGACTATTGGTATCTGACTTTAGTCTGGATCTTAAAAGCCATTGTGCCTCTCTATCTTGCCTGCTGCTGTAGGACTGTATGGCACATGAAACTTCCATTTGATTCGCAGCTGTTGCACCCATTCTTGCAGTGTATGTCTAGTAAAATGGGTGCTCTAATCACCCTCAATTACCTGTGGTCAGCCATAGGCAGCAAATAGACACTCCAGGCCTCTTTTGGTCATCTGTTGGTGTGCACAAAGGGTAGGAAAAGCAACCAGAAGTCCAGCAGCTGTGTCCACACAAGTCATGGCATACCGATATCCTTCTGACACAGGTAGAGGCCCAATATAGTCTATCTGCCACCTGATGAGGGGTATAGGCCCCTTAGCTATTGTCCCATGTTGCTGTAGAACTCGGTGTAAGTCCCTTTTGGAGCACACGACGTACCCCTGCCAGGCCGTGCTAACTTCTTCAAATGTCAAAGGCAAGCCCCACTGATGGGCAACAGCCCACATTGTCTTTTGCCCACATGCAACAAATGCTGATGTACCCATTGGGCTACAACAGAGGCAGGCTTTCCTTCTAACCAACGTATCTGGGCCAATTTATCTGCTTCATCATTTCCTGGGGATGCCAGTGGCAAATGACCTGTCACATGGTATACTGTAATCATTTTAGTCTGACCACAGGCCCATAAGTCTGGCCACATTCTTGCCCCCAAAGGGGTCAGTGACCAACCAGCCAGTTGGCATGGTACCAGGTTGGTAGCCACAGGGTCAAGGCCCCCAGTAGACAGCCCAGCTGTCAGTGCAGACAACTATAGGGGATGGCTCCTGGCTGATCACAAGCCACACGGCCGGCAACTCTGCCCATTGGCTGCTCTTCCCCTCACCATCTTCCATCCATATTGTCTCAGTCTTAGGATGGAAAGCTATGGCCCTCCATTTTGGGGGCTGCCCACAGCTGGAGCCATCTGTGTACCATGCATCTTCGGGTATAGAAGCTCTACCCTCCCACTAGGGACTCTCTACTACCAATGGTTCAAAAGCAAGTTCTTCCTGCTTTTCACTAGTATATGTCACCAGCCCCAACACGTGTTGGAGTTGTTCACTCAAGGGGCTACTAGAAAGGGCACTACGCTTCTGTAGGTAAGCAGCCCACTTGGCTAGTGTGGGTGTTTGTGCCATGCTACTCCTTGGCTTTTGGGTCCAGTCTGGTACCCACCCCAAGATGGGATAGGTGGTTATTACCTTTATTGGGGCCATTCCAGTAATGGGTTCTGTAGCCAGCAAGGCATGATACACGTCAGCCAGTTGTTTTTCTATCAAAGTGTATCGTACCTCTGCCCCTTTCCAGAGTTGTGACCAGAATCCAATATGTTAGTGAGTTCTTTCAAGCCACTGCCAGAGACCCCAGCCATAACCATCTTCAGTGACATGAACATCCAACTCACAGGGCCTTGATGGGTCTATCACACTCAAGGCCTGCATGGCCTTGACTGCCTGTTTTGCTGTAGTAAAGGCAGATGCACATGTCTCATCCCAGTCCCACCTGATGCCCTTTTGTACCAGCTGGTATAAGGGCTTCAGAATTTGTGCCAAGTGCGGGATAAACACTCTCCAGTAGCCTAGAAGACCCAGAAACTCCAGTAACAATGCTACAGTTGTAGGGGTAGGAATGGCCTGGACTTTATCTATAACTGCTTCTGGTATAACTTTGGTCTTACCCGACCAGACGACCCCCAAGAATCTGACAGACAAACCAGGTCCCTGAACCTTGGTAGTGTTCACAGCCCATCCTTTCTTCTGTAAATATTGCAGCAGTCTAGTGCTGCACCTTCGAGATCTGAAAGAGAATCAGACGTGAGTATGACATCATCAATATAATGGTACAGCTGCACCATTGGCGGTTTCTCCCATGTAGCCAAGTCCTGGGATACAAGCCCATGACAGATGGTGGGGCTGTGGAGGTGTCCCTGTGCAAGGACAGCGAAAGTCCATGGCCATCCTTCCCACATGAAGGCAAACTGTTCCTGACTTTCCTGCTCAATGTCAATGGAAAAGAAGGCATCAGAAAGATCTACCACATAATGGTATGTTCCTAGCTCATGGCTGAGGGTATCCATCAAGCCTGCAATAGAGGGGACAGCAGCATGCATAGGGGGTATGACTTTATTCAGTTTTCTGTAATCCACAGTCATACGCCAGGAGCCATCATCTGGCTTTTTTACTGGCCACACTGCGGAATTGAAAGGACTATGGGTGGGCTTTATAATACCCACGTTTTCCAGCTCCTGGAGAGTTTCTCCAATCTCTTTATGCTCTCCAGGCAGTTTATATTGTTTGGTGTTAGTCACCCGCCGAGGCACAGGCAAAGCTATGGGCAGGTGCCTAGCATTATCCGCTCAGAACTGCCTTCACCACACGTACTCTCAGTCTGAACTCACCTACAGTGGTCTTCAACCATAGACCCTGCAGAATATCAATCCCCAAAATACACTCAGGGATAGAAGATAAATACACAGTATACTCTTTTGGGGGTAGATGCCCTATTCCCAAAAGGATTTGGGGTTTTTTCACTCGGATAGCCTTACACCCATATCCGTCTATGATAGTGCGGGTCCCAGGGAACCACTCAGGGTTACCATGAATCAGTGAACATTCAGCCCCTGTGTCCACCAGAGCCAGGACACTTTGTATGTTCACTGGGGACCAATGGATAGCTATTTCAACATGTGGCCTCCGGTTCCCCACTGGTCCCTCAGGGCAGATACCTTGACCTTTCTCTCAGTCAAACCATGTTCCCCAGTCACATTCCTGTGTGGGCTCAAGTGAGGTTGTCTCGTTCTCCAGCAGGAAGTTTGCAAACACACAGGCCGGACTCGTGGCTCTGTCTCTGACCTCAGCCTCTTTGATCTTAATGACTGGAACTGCTTCTCTGGTTTCAGCTGTTGCCATAGCTCTAGTAAGATCCTATTTGACTTCCCATCTAATTTCCTTCCATCTGCTCCTGCCCGTATTAAATCAACCCACATCTGGGTCCTCGAAACTTTCATGGGGCCCTTTAAATTCTTCTTGTGAGTAACAGATCTTCTTTCTTTCTGCGTTCTCATTGCTTCTGCCTCTTCTAAGTCAGCTACTGTACATGTCACCTCGTTTATGGGCTGCCCTAACTGAGGGGAAAGAATGGCCGCTAGAGATGCAAACAGGGATGTGGGAGCCATTTGAAGCACAATATTTCTTATCCCAGTAGTGAAAATCTCTTCATCTGGGCCATAATTATCTGGACTATAGATGGCATTTCTTATGTCTAGCTCTTGTAACACCTGTTGGAGCTCAGAATATGCCTGCCATCTAGCAGGATAGGATGGTAGATCACCCTGATTGGGCCACACAGCACAAAGTGCAGCCATAAGCCATTTGAGGAGGCAGTGACTCCCTGGGGTCTGATGTGCATTTTGTAATCGCTGCCTCAAGGCAGGCTGCAGTGTCAGGGAAGACAGCTTTCCCATCTCTGATCCCAACAGAACAATTCCATGCACCCCTAAGTCCCACAGATGCAGGAGCCAAGCTGATATTTACTCCAAGGGCTTCTTCCTCAACTGGGGGCCCAAATCCACCACCTCAGCCTGAGTATAGGAGCGGACCATAGAGTGCTCCAGGACCTGGGGAGGGGGCTGCTCCTCTCCTTGGGGAACTTTCAGCTGCTGGGTCTTTATTTTCTTTACAACCACTGGGCGGGCTTTCAGTACAGGAGGGGCCAGTCCCTCCAACACCATGCCTTCATCCTTCCCCAGCTCCTCTATTTCTGGGGCTGATGGCACCTTTCTCCCCCCTCCCCCCTCTGCTATAACCATTACCTTTTCTAATGTGCCTTGTAGCAATGCTAGCTCAGTCTCCAGAAGCTCTCTCACCTTCACCTCAATGCTTTGCAGCTGACATTCTCGTGCCACCTCCACCTGTGCTTCTCTCAGGAGTTCGTCTTTTTCCTTGATGGCTTCTTCCACCTCCAGAGCACCTGGCAGTGTTGCCATCTCGTTCTGTAAGGAATAGTTTACCTCTTCAATGGCACCTTGCTGCCAGCGTTCTCATACTGCTTCCTCTCACATCAGTGCCATTTCCTTCTTCAAGGAATCCACCGAAGTTTGCAGCTCGTGTTCTCAAGCAACCATTTCTTGGGTATTTTTCAGGAGCATGTCCTTCTCTTTTGTAGACATTTTTAATACTGTGAGAAGCAGCCGATCCACAGTCTCTTCTGCCTCACAGGAACTCTGTCTCTCAGAAGACCTACTTACTATACCAAGGGCCACCCCTATTGCCTCAGGTGTCACCTCCACTTGCCTCCAGTCCTGGGGGGGTGCCCTGTCCTCCACGAGGCAAGCCGCCTCAGATCATATACCCATTGGGGAACAATCCACTGTCTCCCTATTCACAAGGGCAGCCACTGAAGCACCCCTCCCATAAGGGCAGCTTTTCTTTTTCCTTGGTCAACAATGAATCCTGCCCACTATGCCACTTGTCTTGCCAATGGTTTTCAGCCCCAGGCAAGTTCACTACGGATTCAATGTGACCAAAGAAATTGACAGCAAAACATTCTTTGAGGTGTAAGGGTTTATTACCCGGCTTGTTCTCCTGGTGGTAGGTCGAGCACTAGCATCTGTGCCTCTGCCCAGAGCAGGGGGCCAGGCTCTCTATATAGTGCAATAATAGCTTACTGCCTAAAGGTGTGGAAGCAGTAGTCTAGCAACAGGCCAGATACATCATCAGGTGGTTTAAGTTAAGTGAGGATCCTGGCCATAGGAACCCCAACTTCCCCACAGGCCCACTCATAAGGCATCAGTTTACCTTAACGACCTCATTAAAAACCTTATCTCCAAACACAGTCACATTCTGAGTTACTGGGAGGTAAGGCTTCATAAGAATTTTGGCAGTGAACACAATTCAGCCCATAACAATGGTTTGTATGAACTTACTCCAACCACACCTCTTAAAATTTAACTTATCCTGTTTTGCCTCCTCCTATTTCAATAACTGTTTACTCGCTTCTGTAAGCCATCCCTCCTCTAAACCAACTGCACCTTTCGCTTTCATCTTCTTTTTTAAATATCTCTCCTCTATATTTTTCCTTTTCTTCTAATGTCCCTCATTTGTAATAAGAGCTACTAGTTATTACATAAAGTGCTATGCTCTTTAATTTTTCATATAATCACTTAGACTTTTTACAATGAGCAGGCAAGGCAATTTTAGTAAACCTGTTTTACCAATGTAAAAACTGAGGTTTAGAGAGGTTAGGTAACTTCCCCAAGTTACACAAGTAGTGGAGGATATGAAGTTTGAACTCAGCTCTGTCTCTCAAATCTATTCTTCCTATTTTCTATACCCTACTACTTCTTAAATTTTTAATGCTACTTGCTAATACCCTAGGCCTGGCAGTTTTCTATGGTTTAATGAGCACTGTAGAGCCATGGTGGTGGAACACACAGTAATGAAGTAAGTGCCTTAAAAAAAGAAATAGCAGTTGTCTCCTACTTCCTATTGGTACAAATTTAATTAATATGCTGAGAAAACGAATTATACTAAATGAGAACTGGGCTTGAGCTGAATGGAAACAAAAGGACTTAAATGTCTTAAACACCTTAATAAAATTGGTTCTCTTATAAATTAAATATATTATTCATCCTTTCTACTTACATATGCCTTCATCATATGAATGTGAAATGAGCGCTTTTCTACAGGAGCACAGAGAATGACAGAAAATCTCTTATTAATGCAGCATCTTTAATGTAAATTACATTAGTGCCTTTGAAACAGCAGATGCCATGAGTAGAAACCCAAGAGCAAGATTAGATTGCAAGTCTTTCAAGACCTCAGTCATTCATTCAACACATACATATTGAGAACCTGCACAGGGCCAGGACCTGTGTAAGTGCCAGGGATAGAACTATGAAGAGAGTGAGAGTCTCTGTCTTCCTGAAATTTAGTCTAATGAGGGAGAAAGACATTAGACAATGATTCTCACAAAAAGTAAAATAGTTATTATTTTAGTTAGTTCTATGAGGGAAAAGACAACAATGTGGGTCAGCAGATCGCTGGGAAGTTTTCTCCATCCTAAAGTGTCAAGGATGGAAGGCTTCCCCAAGTAAGTGCCATTTAAGTTGAAACAAAAAGGAAGATACAATGTTAGCCAGATAAAGAGGAAAGAAGTGTTCCTGGTAGAGGGAACAGAATTTACAAAGTTTTTAAGGGGTGAAGGACCTCTGCACTGGAGAGACAGATGGATAGCCAGAGAGGCTCTAACGAAGCAGAGATAAGGAGAATAGCATGGGTCACATCTAAAGGGCTTTGTGGGTGAGGAAGAGGAATCAGAAAGAAATATATAACCTGGAGTACTTCTGAAGGAAATGATATTCTGATATTTTTATAATTAAATACAAAGTTAATTCAGTGCATCTTCTTACAAAAATAAACAAGGACTTGTATCATTACCATGGTAATGCAGCTTCTTATAACATATCGGTGGGAGATACATTCCATTGAACCCAGTGAATATTGTTCTGTGAATCATTCAGAAGAGTAGAAATGGATAGTAATAAGGATGGTAACAATATCACAGCAGTGAAACCTTGCTATCATCATGAAAGCCCCAAAACAGAGATGAGAAATTTGCTGAAAGAGTAGATTTCAGTTGCTCTCACCACACACACACATACACACACACACACACCAACAAAATGGTAACTATGCAAGGAGATGGATGTGTTAATTAGCTTTATTGTAGTAGTCATTTCACTATGTATATTTATATCAAAATATCAAAACATCATGTTTTACAGCTTAAATATGTATTAATTTTTATTTTTTAAAAAAAGAAGCTGAGAAAGCAAAATGGCTTTCTCTGAGATTTAGCAACATAGCGTGGCTAAAGAAGGTGGTTTATTTTAAAACACTAATGAATCAAGACTTTCCTAGC
The DNA here is from genome assembly GCA_032199065.1 of Smutsia gigantea. Taxonomy (NCBI): domain Eukaryota; kingdom Metazoa; phylum Chordata; class Mammalia; order Pholidota; family Manidae; genus Smutsia; species Smutsia gigantea. The sequence goes on from JAVSCE010015408.1 coordinate 14,511, forward strand.
ATTACAGCAAGTCTTGAAAATTCTGACTTTTCTCTACGTCTCCTTTCTCATTTCTGCTAGTCATCTCTTAAATTTCTGTTCTCACAAAGGCAAATATAAACAGAAGCTGACATTAAATGTGAGTTTACAATATTTAAGATTAAGTACCAAAGAGAAAGGCAAATAAAACATATTTGTTATTTCTGCTAGAAGGTAAAAACATACACATGTAGAAGTGGCATTCTTCCTTATCTGTGGTCATTCCTCATTATGGAAAATCTTTATAAAACACTAATATAAATATAAGAGATTTTGATCTTTATGGTAAATTATAAAAGCTGCACAAGAAAAAACAGAAGGCAGACCAAATGTTCAAAGTCCAATCTTAACTTCCATAACACTGACAGCAACAGCTTACATCTGTTGAGTGTTGCTATGTGCAAGGCACTGTAAGACTTGCACTATAAGGTCTTTTAATCTATTTTCTTATTTATTTGTCACATTTTACAGATGAAGAGCTAAAGCACAGAACGTAAAGACCTTTTCCTCAGCTAGTAATTGGTGGAGCAGGCCTCTGAAATACATTTCCAGCTAGCCTGAGTGAGAATTAATACTTATTAGAACTGTACTTTGTACCTTTGCTAAATGGTTTATATATATTATCAAATTTACTCTACATAAAAACATTCTAAGATTGGTATTACTGTCCCCATTTTTTTTTTAGATGGGGAAACTGAGATTCAGGGATGAAAAGTGATAACTCATATATAATAAAGCTAGGATTCAAATCAAATCTATGTGTGTGCAATATGCTAACAGACATTACAAATTATCAACAATAAAGGTATATCCTTTTAGGTCATGCTTTCTCATATAACAAAGAAGATATATTATGATAGTAATACAATAATGATAATAATACATAAATTCAAAAAGTTATCTGCACTGCCATGTTCACTGAAGCATTATTTGCAATAGCCAAGAAATGGAAACAGCCTGTGTCCGTTGATGGATGAATGGATAAATAAAATGTGGTGTATTATACAATGTAATATTATTCAGCCATAAAAAGGAACTTCTGCCATTTTTGACAACGTGGATGGACACTGAGGGCATTATGCTAAGTGAGTAAAATCAGAAAGGGAAAGTTAAATACCTTATTATCTCACTTACATGTGGAATCTTAAAAAAAAACAAAAACAAAAAGCAAATTCATAGACACAGAACAGATTGGTGGTTGCCAGAGGAAGGGGATGGGGTTGACTGGGTGAAATGGGTGAAGGTGGTACACACTTCCAGTTATAAAATAAATAAGGCCTTGCGATGTGATATACAGTGTGATGATTAGAGTTAATAATACCGTATTATATATTGGAAAGTTGCTGAGAGAATAAATCCTAAAAGTTCTCACCATAAGAAAAAAAAATTTGTAATTATGTGAGGTGATGGATATTAACTAGATTTATTGTGATCATTTTGCAATATATACATATATTGAATCATTATGTTATATACCTGAAACTAATGTATGTCAATTATACCTCAATAATTTTTTTAAATGGAAATTAGTTATCGAAGATAGAAAGCTAGTGACCTCACAAATCCCTTAGAAAATAAAACACAGCTAAGGTTAATTTTAATGAGAAAGGAAAGATAAACCCAGAGCAGCGGCTTTTAACCATTTTGGTCATGGTCACACACACACATACAATTTTAAATACTGTTTAATGTGTCCGGGGCTACACCCAGAAGGCCATCAATTGGAACATACTAATAAGGAATCTGAGAAAGTAGGGCAAGGCCCATTAAATTGTGGCACTGAATGATGAGGATGGATGTTTTCAAAAGCATAACACTTTTCCCTAATGCCTACCCATTATACATGATTTATCTAGATAGAGGTGATAATAGGCCACCATTCATTTTTGTTATCTTTCTAGCACACATTTTTAGACACCTACTATGTGTAAGGCACTGTACTGGGCTCTGGAGGTATAAAGACAAATGATATAGTCCCTCCCTTAATGTTCAGTGAAAAAATTGCAGATACACACACATACACACAGAGAGAGACAAAGAAGCAGAGAGATACAGACAGAGAAACAGAAAGACAGAGACAGAAAGAGACTGAAAGTGAGACAGAGACAATGAGAGACAGGGAGACAGAGAGACACAAACTGGCAGTACAAAACACGGTGAGTATAACTTGTTATGGGGGCCTATAAAAGGATCACTTGTTATCTAACAAGTGTGAGGACTTCAGGATTAACCTTGAATTGGGCAGTAAATAAAACTTTTACAAAAGAACATGGGTATGCATGACAGACTACATTTCATCCACAAAAATAAGGAGTTGAGGGGTGATGTGATCACAGCTGTGCATTACAAAAGTTTAATTCGTGATATTCGTAAAATAAATCGTTGATTCAGGGCTGGGGACAAAGAAAACAATTAGAAAGCAATCATAATAGTTAAAAACAGAAGTTAGGAGGGTGTGAGTTACTATGTTAACTATAGGAATGGAAAGGAGGGGCCAGATGAGAGAAGAGTAGAATCAACAGAGTTGATGAATGTGGAAGCTATAAAGATGGTGGACTCAAGGATTCTTAGCTGTTGAGCCATGATGACTGGGAGAATGGTGAGAATAAGGAAGCCTAGAAGAGAAGCTATTTTTATGAGCTCCACTTTGGGTTGGTATAATTTCAGATACCATATAGAGATATTTAGCAGGCAATTGTAAACTTAGTAACTCTGTTTGGGAGGGATGTTGAATTTTCCACTTAGAATTGAGAACTAAAGTAAGTCACTTATCCATTTACTGAAACCAATGACATGCCAAGCCCTCTACAAGGCACTGAAGAAGAAGTTCAATATGACATATTTTGTCCTCAAAAGCTTAGAGATGTGTGGTAGCTTATCTCCAAGATGACCATCATTGATTCCTTCCCTCTCTGTATGTACATACCATCCTTTCATTGAGAGGCAGAATCTATTCCTCCCCTTTTCTTGAATGAAGGCTGGCTTAAAAACTTGCTTTACCAACTAAGCGGGAGAAGTGATGTTCTAGCAGTTGTGAATCTAGGTCATAGAAAGTCTCGCAACTTGTACCTGGACCTCTGGTAACACTTGCTCTGGAGAAAGCTGGTTGTCATGTAAGAAGTCTGATTACTTTAAGACTATCATGCTATAAGAAGACCAAACCATTTGGAGGAGTCCTGAAAAATGAGACATCATTTAAAGAGAGAGAAGCCAAGGAGCACCAAGACATCAGATATTTGTGTGAAGAAGCCATCTTGTAAGTAGGTCCTCCAGCACCAATTGCCTGGACTTACATCATGTCTGTCACAGTTGAATCCCTTCGTCAAGTGCTTACCAAACTGCTGATCCACAAATTCATAAAATACACTACCATTACTAGTACAATTACTACTATGAAGGTGGAGGAGGAGAAAGGGGAGGAGAATGTTAGTATTTTAAACCACTACAAATCATTACGTTTTGGATTATTTTTTATGCAGCAAAATATATGCAGAACAGGCTGTGAGAATAAACTAGATGTAACAGTACACTTGGAGAAGTAGGTATACTGTCTGATAAATGTAATTTCTTTACCAGAGAGAGAACAGAGAGAAGAAAATATGATCCAAAGAGACTTTTCTTGAAGGACAAAAAAAAAAGCAAGCTATTCTAGATATTTATAGAATATATAGTCTTAGAGAGATACATTCTCACTTATTTACTTACATGGTTTCCATTCAGTTTCAGTTCTTCAATAAAGGCAAGCAGTATTCAAGGAGAAATTGCAAACCATCATGAGCAGTTAAAGAGCAGAGTTGATTACGGCAATTTAGGGGTGTGAATGCCATTTATAAGTTACATTTCCAGTCAATAGCAATACAGTGGGAAGACGTTTACAATTCATGGCAATTTAAAGACAAATTAGACCTAAATAGTTTCAATTAAGCTTATATAGATTTCACTATCATGAAAGTTGTCTTTATTTTTCTGAAAAATGTGCTTGTGAGTAGGTCAGTTTTACTATATAAAACACAGTAAGATTAGAAATATAATTGCCTAGAAAATGATACACAAAACATGGTTAATAAACAGTCAGTCAATACTATATACAAAAAAGGAACAACATCCTTTATGTTCCCTATATTCTGACATCTGAGTCTTAAGGTGAGATAAATCAAGTATTGCTTTATTTTCCACAAGCCCATTACTGGTTCATCCCTAAAAGAGTGATGAACTACAGTGTTTTATAAGTATTTTTAAATGCCAATCTTTACCCCAAAGGTTATCTGTGTTTTACCTTAACACATCAGGGCACAATTTTCTAAAGAATACAAGAGTATAAAAGAAAAGGCTTCCAATAATAACATGGACATCATTTACAAGAAGGAAAGAAATGAATGCTTTATAAAGCTACCCACAAACCTTTCTGGACTATTTTCTGTGTTAATCAACGTCATTTTTACTTGGATGTCAAAACAAATGCTATGCACCATGCTATCTTTCTTTGAAAGAGAGGAGACCTATCCAAGAATGGCCCATGCTGTGTTGATAAAGTGCTTCAGCCTCTTCTGGATACTGAGGATGCAGATTAAGATGTCTACTGAAGTATTATTTAAGCTTATTCCTATTGTTAATGATCAAGTGAATCAATCTTTAATTTCGGATTCCATTATACACAAGACCAAGAGATCTGAAGTGAGTGGTAATGTTATTAAGTCTACTTTTCCTGGACCATCAAAGATACATGTCTTCAAATATCTCTCACCTCTCTTTATTGGTCTATCATCTAACTGGTTCAGGGACTTTTTTTGGTTGATAGACGGGTTCTATTTTGTGTATCTGCCAATGCGCTTCTTTAAAGATCTCAGTCATTCCTATCTCCTTATTCCCCTCCTCCTTTGAATCAAGAAACCCCTGGGGTGTCCCTGTCAGAAACTTGAATCATCAAAGTTTAAGCCATATCAGTAAAGCCATACTGCATTTAGCTGAAGAAAAAATTAAAGGCACCTGTTTCAAATGATGACTCTGACTACCAAATTATTTATGAAGCCTTTTCTACTCAGAGGCACTAAGAATGTACAGCTGGCTACACTGCTAATCTCTGATAAATCTATTTTATCCATCTTGTAAATTCAGACCCCTTAATCACCACTGTATCTAGGATCTTCCACAAGGAAATGTCAGTGTAAAAGGAAGGAAGTAAAGGGCCTCAAGTAGGACTGAGGGAAACACATCAACACTAGCATATACAGAAGATTCGCAAAAGGAGAATGGAAGAGGGAGAAAAAGATGATGTCTTGCCAGTGGGTTTCAGCCCCGGGCAAGTTCACTATGGATTCAGTGTGACCAAAGAAAATGACACTAAAACATTCTTGGGGGTGAAAAGGTTATACCCAACTTTATTTCACAGTGGCAGGTCAATCACTAAAATCCCATTAACTCAGAGCGAGTCTGCATGCAGCAAGCCGGTCTCTGTCTCTGGGCCTCTCTGCCCAAACAGCTGTCCTGCACAGCCGTCCTCTGGGCCTCTGTCCTTGGTGCTGCCACCACTCCAGCCTGTGCTCTGCTCTCCTGCAGCCTTGCAGCCGTGCCACCGTGTTGCCCAGAGCACTGAGCGGCGCTCTTTATATAGAGTCAATAGCAACATATTGCCCACATGTATGCAGTGAGCTAGCCAACCAGTGTCAAGTGAGAATCCTGGCCACAAGAACTTTCATTTTATCCACAGATGAGAAAAGAATATTTCAAGGAAAGGTGATAATGGGACTAAGCAAGGCAGCTTTTAACAAGAGAAAAGCCTTAAGTGTGTTTATTTAGAATGCTCTAAAACCCCAAACACCAAATTCTAAGCTGCACTTTGCTACATCAGTCATCCATATTCATAAAGTGTTTACTGAAATGGGAAACATTCAGCTGGGAATGGCATCCAGAGGCATATTATGACAATTTATAGCAATACTGTGAAGTATGAACAAAATGTCACAAGGTTAAGCAAAACAAATATTATCATTTAAAATTACCATTCAATACCAGAAAGCAAAAGGTTTTTTTTTTTTAACCTTCCTTTTTTGGTAGTCCTTTATCCCCTCTGAAAAGGGACATGAAGCTCTGCAAATATTTTAGGTTTTTAATGATCATTTTCTTTGTTCCACAGATTTAAAAAAAGACATTAAATATTTCTCTTTCAATGAATCTCTAAATTATGGACTGTATGCCTGAATTTTAAGTTTAAGAAACAAAACTGAATTGAATAGACATATAGAAGTGTTTCCTAAACACAAAGGTATTGCACGAGGAAGAATGCTTATAATAAAACATGAATTGTTGTCTTGCCAATGGGTTTCATCCCCGAACAAGTACACTATGGATTCAGCGTGACCAAAGAAATGACAGTAGAACGTTCTTGGGATTGAAGATTATTATCATTTTTGTTACCTGTATCAAAATATTGCTGTTGTTGTTATCCTCTGTTGCTATTGTGGAATCTGGTTACAGTGCTCCAGCTTTCTCACACAGGGGCCATTGCAGAAGATTGAAAGCGTGTAGATTGTAAGGTGAGAATCCTGGAGGGGTGGAGTGTGGTGAAGTTGGGGTTCCTATGGCCAGGATCCTCACTGAACTTAAACCCCCTGATGATATAACTGGCCTGTTGCTAGGCTACCGCTTTCACACCTTTAGGCAATAAGCTATTATTGTGCTATATAGACAGCTCGGTCCAGTGCTCTGGGCAGAGGCAGAGACGCTAGTGCTCAACCTACCACCTGGAGAACAAGCCGGGTAATAAACCCTTTCACCGCAAAGAACGTTTTGCTGTCAATTTCTTTGGTCACATTGAATCCATAGCGAACTTACCCGGGGCTGAAACCCATTGGCAAGACACCCCTTTATCCCACTCACTCTCCCCACCCGCCCATCAAAACCCTTCCTGCATGGTAACCACCAGTCCCTTCTCAGTGTCTATGAGTCTACTGCTGTTTTGTTCATTCTGTTTTTCTTTCTCTTTATACTCCACAAGTAAGTGAAATCATATGGTGTTTGTCATATGGCTTATTTCACTGAGCATCATACCCCCATCCATGTTGCAAATGGCAGGACCTCATTTTCCCCTTCTGTAATTAGGTCACCTTAAAGGTTCTGTCCAGATACCACATGCAACCACGGACATATTATTACAAACTGTACACATAGATTTGGGCATTAGCACCTGGTTAAAATTGGATCCTGTTATTTGGTTATGTTTACCTCATGGATTTATTGTGTGAGCACTAGGAATTCTGGGGAATCCTAATTTATTTATCCATAGCGAACTTGACTGGGACTGAAACCCATTAGTAAGACAGCGCCCTCATCCAATATGAGTGGTATCCTTATATAACAAGAGATCAGGATACAGTTAACACAGATGGAGGGATCAAGTGAGGCCAGAGAGAAGGCTACCATCTTCAAGCCAAGGAGAGAGGCCTTGAAGGAAACAAATCCTGCCTACCTCTTGACCTGGGACTTTCAGCCTCCAGAAATGCAAGGAAATACATTTCTATTTTTTACGCCACCGATTCTGTGGTATTTTGTTATGGTAGCCCTAGCAAACTAATACAACCACAAAGTTGTTTAATTTTAAAAAGGAACCCATAAGACAGCATATGTGAAAATATCTGCTGTAGTGCTCAGTTCCTAGAAAATGCTCCGTAAATACAGTTAAATCTGTTGACAAACAGAATATTCTAAAGGAAAGCTCAGTAGGTTGGGCACCAGGGGATCTGACTCTTATTCCCTGTTGTGTTGCTAACTAGTCTTTGGACCTTATTTCACTTCCCTGGGTGTCGGAACTTTCACCTGTAGAAAGAATAGTTTAGGGTAAATGAATTTTACTTTGGCTCAGAACTGAAGAATTTAATTGTTGAAACATCCTCATTTCCTAAATGTGTTACCAGCAGAGATGAAACTTGAAATCTGACCTTTAGATTCCCAGAGCAACATTCTTTATTCTTGCTGTAAATTTTCTGCATCCATGAAATTTACTTTCGGACTTAGCTGTTAGAGGAGGATGTTCCTGCTTGTTTTTCTACATTAAAATTTTTCAATACCAGAAATTTGCCATTGTGTTTGCTGTGGAAATCTGATTTCAACAAATATGTTGTTGAAATGTTTCTTGACTGAGCGGCATTAGGTGATTGCGCTAAAGAGGGCTAATTTAAATGAAATCAACATGTGAAAGAACAAGCCACAAGCTAGTCTGCTTTCTGATTAAGAAATTTATCTTCTGTAATTGCATAACCAAAAGACAGTGGAGGAAGAAAGCCACTGCTTTGGCCTGCTTCTGGCTTGGTCAGAAGCAGCTGTTTATATTTTGAATTGAAGTTTTCTTGGTGATAAGGCTTCAAGGTCCAACCCCTGTGCTGGGCAAGATAAATGGGTGGCAACATGAGTTCATCCAAGGAAAGGGAATAGTTACCTCAGTTTTATCACATAAAATAGTTTAGGGCTATACAGTAAAGGCAAAGTTTTTATTTAACACACTTTAGACAGGAATAGTTGTTAACCTCCATTTTTTGAAACTAACAAAAGTAAATACTACACACGCAACACTGAAATTTAACACAGTACTGCACATACAACAACTTGATCTTAAACTGGAAATATGGAATAATCTTATGTGCTTTATAAATTTTGCTCTGCATTTTGTGAGCTTGATAAGTCTGAACTGGATTTTTTCAGGAGCTGCCAGCCTCCCTCATTTACACCTTTCCCAAACAAAACCTTCCCAGCCTTAATCTTGTGGAAATGGTTGCAAGAAGGTGCGACTACAATGAGGCTGAACCACATGTAGGAGCCTTTCCGCTTACAACCCTTTCCACACACCATCAGTGGGCATCATCTGGTGCATATAGTTGAGGGGTGAGTTAGCACAGGAAGTTGCATGAAAGCTAAATTCCTCTTTGCAGAAATGAAGGCAGTCACTTTTTTATTATTTGGGTCATTTTTTCATGGGAAAGAAAACCCCTTTACATTGTCATATTGTAAGAGTTAACAATTATGTTTGTTTTACTCTCTTTTGTGGGACTGTCTGGTCCAAAAGGGAGAACAGTGTTTATTTGAGGGATAAACCAGTGATTGGCTTCTGAATCCAACTTCCCACTGTTCACCATTTTGACACAAAATCCCCACCGTGGAAGTCGATTTGAAGTTCAGTTCTCTCCCTATTCCACATCAAGTTCTAAGCCTAATCCTGATAACATTTGTGGGGGAACAGGTGCAGTTTCAAAGAAGATTTGGTTAGATTCATTGAGGTACCCTTATGTGCCAGGCACCATATGAGGCATTTTTAAAAATGCTTTCTTACTTAATCTTGAAGATATCCCTACAGAGTAAGATACTCCTAACAGTAATTTGTAGATGAGAAAACTGAAGTTCAGAAAGATAAAGCAGTTTTTCCCAAGTTACAAAAATAATACGTGGCAGAGCAAGAATCCGGACTTGGGTTTTCAGAACTTTTACTTTTGAAAGGCAACACTCAGAGGGCTTAGAGTCACGGTGACGCGACTCCATGTCCAGCTCTGATCTTGTGGCATAATTCTGCAAGTGGAATTTCTGCCGCATTCCTCAGACAAAACCACCATATTTCACCCTATTCCTGATAAAACAAGTGCTTGAATACTTAATCTGAGTAATATACCCAGATTTTATCATGTTTCTCTTGTTCTTAGATTTTCCCCCCTCATATACTTATTGAAAATTGTGCTAGATAGATAGCCACCTTCCTGCTGGCACAGATCTCTTTCATAGGGCTCCGTCCCGGGCCTTCTATCACTAGTACACCAGGGTATCTCTCGCTGGACAGTCCCAATTGCAGTAACTAACCTCGATTACTTCTTACTGTCAGCTATAGCATTCTGTGGCCTACAAGATTTCCAGTTATCTGACCATGCCAATGTGCATAAAGTTATAGAAATGTCTTGTTCATATAACCAATGAAATAAACTATGAGATGATCAGAATAATTTGGGGAAAAAAAACAAACAACCCACAAAACTCCTTATGCCTTTCACTGTTTGAGATTGAATATTAAGTTTAAATGTCTGGATTTCTCCTTGTAAATTCTTCTTCTATTTTTACATATTTCTCAGATATTTTTAAAGATTATCTCTAATTGCAGAAGTGGTTTATATGTTTTATATAAATCTAAGATAAAATTTGCTTTTGGAAAAAAATCTTAGGTTGGTACACTGTCCTTTCTTTGATAAGTAATTATGAACAATATTTTTGTTTTGTTTTGAAAGAAACCATACTTTTTTGAGTGAGTTTGAGCACAAAGATGGACAAGTCTCAGTAATGGTACTGTTCAGTAAGCATGTACAAAATTAAATACTGTGTACTCAAGATGGCCACTAGATTTCATCTAAATCAACCAATATTAGTAGTGGTTTTTACTGGGTTTTAATAGAATTGAAACCTCATCAAATTCTATGGGGAAAATAAGGGTCATGACTGATAAATGATGTCGACCATGGATATTGAAGGGTAAGGCGTAGAAGTACATGACCTTGAATTTGTTCAGTCAACACCATGTTCTGCCTGCCTTAATAAGACTTGTTCCCATTGCTTAGTCTGTAATTTCTTCCCTCCTTTACTGTGTTGACCTGGTCTTTCTGATCTCTCCTGGCTTAGTTCACTTAATTCACATATGTCCACAGAGTCATTATTAGTAGCATCAACTTGAGAATGATGAGATAACTATTTTGTCTACACTAAGAAAAACCCTATTTTTGTCCATGTCATATTCAACCATCAGACACACCATTTAGCAGTTGATCGTACAACCAACAGAAATGGCAAAAAATCAATAAATGTTACAGCAGAAATACCATGCACTTGATTTTGACTGTACAAAACAGTTCATGTATCTTGCAGAAGCCCCTCCCTGTTCCAAATGAAATGAGTCACAGCTTCATCTCCCCATCATTCCTTATGTATATCCTAAGTGATAAACAAAATGAATCTGAGGCATCCAGAATGTGCCTTTTTATTTATTCATTTTTAAACAGAATCTTTCTCCAGGCTAGTCTCTAAGTGGTGTCCAAGACAAATCCCTTTTATGGGACTGTGCCCAGGTTGGGTCCATCTTACAATCAGGTAAATGGTGTCTTTGGTTGTAGCCTCTGTTGATTCTTCACAATCTTTGGACTTCATAGTTGGATTTTGGGAGTTCTAATCAGCTCTACTAATGTGTGAATGTATGCTAATTATTTAATTTGTCTGAACCTCTATTAAATTATTTTTAACTGCCTATCATAACAACATCACGTCGATTTAAGCGGTAACTGAGCTAATGCATGTTAATGTGCTTAGCATACAGCAAGCTCTCAATGATTTTTAAGTGCACTTCTTATTAGGCAATCAATTGAGTCTATGATTTCAGCTGAGATATCTGAAATACAGATGTTTACAAGACCAAAAGGTGGGTAACTTCAGGTGCATATGATAAAACATACTTTATACAAGTATGTTTTAGGTGTTCAATTTTGGGGGTATTTTACAAATAAAGCCAGTAAAGCCAACTTCGGAGTTTTCATATAACTAATTTTCTCAAAGGCATTACTATTTTCTCCACATTATGTGACATTTGCTTAGTAAGATTCTTGTATTGTTTTCTAGGTCTCAACTCAGCATCTGAGAAACTACCATTTCTCTAACATCTCCTTTCTGCAGAGCATTCTTTGCTAGACTCCCAACTATATGTGTCAACTCTATTCTTGTAGTTCTTGGGGGGAAGAAGGTCCCCCTCCTGGAGCAAATTCCCCTAGGAATCCGGTAAAACGGAAGTAAGGCAAAGGAAAGGGCAGGTTAGGAGAAACCATTTTTATTGCTCACAGCTTGCTCAAATTCACTGGTCAGGCTCAGCACATCTGTCTCTCGTGGCTGCAGAATGTTCATTCCCCAAGTCCATTCTCCCCTGTCCCCACTAGCAAACTGCTCAGTGCTCCATTTCTCTGTAGCCATGGTATGCTCTCTGCCTCCACCCTGGCCCCTTCTGGGAGGAATTCCAGTCCCTGGTGAATGGCAGATAAACAGAGGGGAGGACAGAATGGCCATTTTCTCCCTACCCTTTTCCCCTGAGGCTGTGGGAGGCTGCAGAGGTAAAATCCTATTGATATGTAAGTGGACTAAGCAGGAGATTCTGGAAATTCTGCCATTTACCCCACAATTCCTCATAACAACTTTACAAGAGAGATTTTATTATCTACACATACATATGAGGGAACTGAGTTTTGGTGTTGTTAAGGTCAATAATACACAGTTAGAGAAGGATTTCAGATTGATTTAGTTTTGACTCTAAGCCTTACATTCATTACACTCCCAAAGGTTAAACTAGAGGCCTTCCAATCCTGCTCAGGTTGTCACTCATGAATAAAACTGGTACACATATGATCTGTATGAGAAAATCATTTTGGAACATAGCAAGCTTATTTAAAGTTCAACATATTGACTCTCTTATCACATTCTCATTAATAATAATTAGGGTCATGATTGATGTGAGTCCATCAAGACACATTGAAGGGGTTTAGCTCACGTGTTTGAGGCCAGATTTGGCTGTACAACAAGGAAATGAATGAGCCTAAAATAATTATTTTTCTTTAATAACTGCTCAGCTAACTTAAACATAAGATAGACAACCTCCGCCTAAAACAAATGTATAACAAAATGAGAAAAGGGACAAAATGCCCTCAACATTAAGTAATAAATTACTATGTTTGGGAAACAAATTTAAGCTGTAGTATTTGGGTTTATATTATTCCCATTTCATAAGAAGAAGCTAATGTAGGGCATGAAAACCTTGATTTACGATCTTTAAGTTAAATATATGTATATATGGATTCATATAGTGTGTGTATGTATGTGTATTTAAGTGTATATTATATGTGTGTGGGTATATACACACATCCATGCACATACTTTGTCTTAAAGTCCCTCAATTTTTTTCTATAAATTATTTTGGTATCAATAATCTATAATTACATGTGCAATATTATGGTTATTAAACTACTCCTTTCATCAGGTCCCCCGCACCAACCCCATTACAGTCACTGTCCATCAGCATAGTGAGATGCTATAGAATCACTACTTGTCTTCTCTGAGTTGTATAGGCCTCCCCGTGCCCCCACAACATTACATCTGCTAATCGTAATGCCCCTTTTTCCCCCTTATCCCTCCCTTCGCACCCATCAACCCAGTCCCTTTCCCTTTGGTAACTATTAGTCCGTTCTTGGGTTCTGTGAGTCTGCTGCTGTTTTGTTCCTCCAGTTTTTTTCTTTGTTCTTATACTCCACATATGAGTGAAATCATTTGATACTTGTCTTTTTTGGTTTGGCTTATTTCACTGAGCATAATATCCTCTAGCTCCATCCATATTGTTGCAAATGGTAGGATTTGTTTTCTTCTTATGGCTGAATAATATTCCATTGTGTATATGTACCACCTCTTCTTTATCCATTCATCTACGGATGGACACTTAGGTTGCTTCCATTTCTTGGCTATTGTAAATAGTGCTGCGATAAAATAGGGTGCATCTGTCTTTTTCAAACTGGGCTGCTGCATTCTTAGGGTAAATTCCTAGGAGTGGGATTCCTGGGTCAAATGGTATTTCTATGTTGAGTTTTTTGAGGAACCTCCATACTGCTTTCCACAATGGTTGAACTAATTTGCAGTCCCACCAGCAGTGTGGGAGGGTTCCCTTTTCTCCACATCCTCGCCAACATTTGTTGTTGTTTGTGTTTTGGATGTTGGCCATCCTCACTGGTGTGAGGTGATATCTCATTGTGGTTTTAATCTGCATTTCTCTGATGATTAGCGATGTGGAGCATCTTTTCATGTGCCTGTTGGCCATCTGAATTTCTTCTTTGGAGAAGTGTCTATTCATGTCCTCTGCCAATTTCTTAATTGGATTATTTGCTTTTTGTTTGTTAAGGTACGTGAGTTCTTTATATATTTTGGATGTCAACCCCTTATTGGATACGTTATTTATGAATATATTCTCCCATACTGTAGGATGTCTTTTTGTTCTACTGATGGTGTCCTTTGTTGTACAGAAGCTTTTCAGTTTGATATAGTCCCAATTGTTCATTTTTGCTTTTGTTTCCCTAATCCAGGGAAAT
>JAVSCE010015409.1:0-18095 GCA_032199065.1 Smutsia gigantea
TTTGTTGGGAGTTTTTTTATTGCCAATTCAATTTCATTAATGTTAATTTTTCTGTTCATATTTTATGTTTCTTCATGGCTCAATCTTGGAAGGTTTTATTTTTCTTGGAATTTGTCCATTTGCAGGTTGTCCAGTTTATTGGCATATAATTTTTCATAAAATTCTCTAATAATTCTCTGTATTTCTGTGGTGACATTTGTGAGTGTTTTTCATTTCTTTTTTTTTCATTTCTGATTTTGTTTGTGTACCCTCTCTTTATTCCTTCATAAGTGTGGCTTGTCTATTTTTAAAAATCTTCTCAAAGAATCATCTATTGGATTCATTAATTTTTTCTACTGTTTTATTCTTCTCTATTTTATTTATTTCTGCTCTGATCTTTATAATATCCCTCCTACTTAATTTGGGTTTGATAATTTCTTCTTCTTTTAGTTTCTTTAATTGGGGTATAGACTGTTTATTTGGGATCATTCTTTTTTATTGAGGTAGGCTGTACTGTTATAAAGTTCCCTCCTAGAACTGAACCACTTTTTCTGTGTCCCACATATTTTGGACTGTTGTATTTTACTTTCATTTATACCCATGTACTGTTTTATTTGTATTTTTTTGAATTAAGGTATCATTGATATACAATCTTCTGAAGGTTCTACATGAGAAACATTGTGGTTACAACATTCATTCATATTATCAAGTCTCTCCCACACCCCACTGCAGTTACTGTCCATCAGAATTGTAAGATGCTATAGAGTCATTACTTCTTTTCTCTGTGCCATACTACTTTCCCTGTGACCCACGTACATTATGTGTGCTAATAATAATGCCCTTAATCCCCTTCTCCCTCTCTCCCCACCCACCCTCCACAACCTGGTAACCGCTAGTTCCTTCTTGGAGTCTGTAACTCTGCTGCCGTTTTGTTCCTTCAGTTTTGCTTTGTTGTTATACGCCACAAATGAGTGAAATCATTTGGTACTTGTCTTTCTCCACCTGGCTTATTTCAGTGAGCATAATACCTTCTAGCTCTGTCCATGTTGTTGCAAATGTTAGGGTTTGTTTTCTTTTTATGACAGAATAATATTCCATTGTATGTATGTACCACATATTCTTTATTCATTCATCTACTGATGGACACTTAGGTTGTGAACATATCTTAGCTATTGTAAACAGTGCTGTGATAAACATCGGGTGTATATGTCTTTTTAAATTTGGGATCTCCATTTCCTCAGGTAAGTTCCCAGGAGTGGAATTCCTGGGTCAAATGGTATTTCTATTTTAGTTTTCTGAGTAACCTCCATATTGCTTTCCACAATGGTTAACTAATTTATATTCCCACCAACAGTGTTGGAAGGTTCCCCTTTCTCTGCATCCACACCAGCATTTGTTGTTCCTTCGTATTTTGGATGTTGGCCATCCTAACTGGTGTGAGGTGATATCTCACTGTGGTTTTAATTTGCATTTTGCTAATAATTAGAAAAGTGGAGAATCTTTTCATGTGCTTGTTGGGCATGTGAATTTCTTCTTTGAGGAAGTGCATGTTTAGATCCTCTGTCCATTTTTTAATTGGGTTTTTTGCTTTTTGGGTGTTGAGGCACGTGAGCTCATTATACTTTGGATGGATGTCAACCCATTATAGGATATGTCATTTATGAATATATTCTCCCATATAGTAGGATGCCTTTTTGTTCTACTTATGGTGTCCTTTTCCGTACAGAAGCTTTTAAGTTCTATATAGTCCCACTTGTTCATTTTTGCTTTGGTTTTTCCCTTGCCAAAGGAAATACATTCATGAAAAAATTGCTCATGTTTATATACAAGAGAGTTTTGCCAATGCTTTCTTCTAAGAGTTTTATGGTTTCATGACTTATATTCGAAGGTCTTTGATCTATTTCAAGTTTACTTTTGTGTATGGAGTTAGACAGTAATCCAGTTTCATTCTCTTATATGTAGCTGTCCAGTTTTTCCAACACCAGTTTTGAAGAGAATGTCTTTTCCCCATTGCATGTCTATGGCTCCTTTATCATATATTAATTGGCCAAATATGTGTGTGTTTATATCTGGGCTCTCTATTCTGTTCCTTTGGTCTATGGGTCTGTTCTTGTGCCAGTGCAAAATTGTTTTGATTACTGTTGGTTTGTAGTAGAGCTAGAAGTTGGGGAGTGTGCTTCTCCAGCTTTGTTCTTCATTTTCAGGATTGCTTTAGCTATTCAGGGTCTTTTGAGTTTCCATATGAATTTTAGAACTATTTGTTCTAGTTCATTGAAGAATGTTATTGATATTTTGATAGGGATTGTATTGAATGTATAGATTGCTTTAGGAGGATGGCCATTTTGACAATAGTAATTCTTCCTATCCATGAGCATGGGATGTATTTCTATTTATTGCTGTCTTCTTTGATTTCTCTCATGACTGTCTTGTAGTTTTCAGGGTATAGGTCTTTCACTTCCTTGGTCAGGTTTATTCCTAGGTATTTTATTCTTTTTGATGCAATTGTAAATGGAATTGTTTTCCTGATTTCTTTTTTTGCTAGTTCATCATTAGTATATAGGAATGAAACAGATTTCTGTGTATTAAATTTGTATCCTGCAACTTTGCTGAATTCAGATATTAGTTCTAGTAGTTTTGGGGTGGATTCTTTAGGATCTTTTATTTACAATATAATGTCATCTGCAAACAGTGACAGTTTAACTTCTTCCTTACCAATCTGGATGCCTTTTATTTCTTTGTGTTGTCTGATTGCCATGGCTAGAACCTACAGTAATATGTTGAATAAAAGTGGGGAGAGTGGACATTCTTGTCCTGTTCCTGATCTTAGAGAAAAAGCATACAGCTTTTTGCTGTTAAGTATTATGTTGGCTGTGGTTTGTCATATATGGCTTTTATTGTATTGAGGTACTTGCCCTCTATCCCATTTTGTTAAGGGTTTTTGTCATGATGGATGTTTATATTTGTAAAATATTTTTTCAGCATCTATTTAGATGATCATGTGGTTTTAGTCCTTTTTGTTGGTGTTGTGTATGATGTTGATGGATTTTCAAATATTGTACCATCCTTGCATTACTAGAATAAATCCCACTTGACCATGATGGATGATCTTTTTGATGTATTTTTGAATATGGTTTGCTAATATTTGGTTGAGTAGTGTTGCATCTATGTTCATCAGGGGTATTTGTTTGTAATTTTCTTTTTTTGTGTGTGTGTTTGTGTGTGTGTTGTTTTTGCCTGGTTTTGGTATTACAGTGATGCTGGCCTCATAGAATGAGTTTGGATGTATTCCCTCCTCTTCTTTTTGGATAGCTTTCTGGAGGATAGGTATTAGGTATTCTCTAAATGTTTGATAAAATTCAGCAGTGAAGCCATGTGGTCCAAGGATTTTGTCCTTAGGTAGTTTTTTGATTGCTAAGTCAATCTCATTGCTGGTAATTGGCCTGTTTATATTTTCTGTTTCTTCCTGGGTCAATCTTGGGAGCTTGTATTTTTCTAGATAGTTGTCCATTTCTTCTAGGTTATCCAATTTTTTTTTAGCATATAATTTTTCATAGTATTTTCTAATAATTCTTTGTATTTCTATGGTGTCCATAATGATTTTTCCTTTCTCATTTCTGATTTTGTTTAGGTGTGTACACTCTCTTTATTTTGTTGGTAAGTCTGGCTAGGTGTTTATCTATTTTGTTTATTTTCTTGAAGAACCAACTCCTGGTTTCATCAATAATTTCAAGAAATAAAATTTTCTCAATTTCATTTATTTCTTCTCTGATCTTTATTATGTTCTTCTTCTACTGAATTTGGGCATTATTTGTTCTTTTTCTTCTAGTTTCATTAATTGAGAGTTTAGACTGTTCATTTGGATTTATTCTTCTCTTTGAGGTAAGCCTGTATGCATTATACTTTCCTCTTACAACTGTCTTCATTTCATCACACAGATTTTGGGGTGTCGAGTTGCTGTTTTCATTTGTCTCCATATATTGTTTGATATCTGTTATTTGGTAATTGATCCATTGATTATTTAGGAGCATGTTCTTAAGCCTCCTTTGTTTCTTGGCTTTTTTGTTTTCTTTGCATAATTTATTTCTAGTTTCATACCTTTGTGGTCTGAGAAGCTGGTTAGTACAATTTCAATCCTTCTGAATTTACTGAGGCTCTTTTTTTGGCCTAGTATATGATCTATTCTTAAAAATGTTCCATGTGCACTTGAGAAGAATGTGTATCCTGCTGCTTTTTGCTGGAGTGTTCTGTAGATGTCTGTTAGATCCATCTGTACTAATGTGTTGTTTGGTGCCTCTGTCTCCTTACTCATTTTCTGTCTGGTTGATCTGTCCTTTGGAGTGAGTGATGTGTTGAAGTCTCCTAATATAAATGCATTACATTTTATTTCCCCTGTTAATTTGGTTAATATTTGTTTCACATATTTAGGTGCTCCATATTGGGTGCATAGATATTCATAATGGTTGTATGTTGGACTGGCGCCTTTATTATTATGTTGTGTCCTTCTTAGTCTCTTGTTACTTTCTTCGTTTTGAAATCTATTTTGTTTGATAGAAGTACTGCAAATCCTGCTTTTTTCTCCGTATTATTTGCATGAAATACCTTTTCCCATCCCTTCACTTTTAGTCTGTGTATGTCTTTGGGTTTCAAGTGAGTCTCTTGTAGGTACTGTATAGATGTGTCTTGCTTTTTAATACATTCTGTATCTCCATGTCTTTTTATTGTTGCATTCAGTCCATTTAGGGTGAATGTCAATAGATATGTACTTATTGCCATTGCAGGCTTTAGATTATTGAGTACTAAAGTTTTCAAAGGCAGCTTCTTCACTATCTAACAGTCTAACTTACCTGGCTTATTATGCTATGTTCATTTTGCCTCCTTTCTTTTCATCCTCGTCCACTTTTTATATATTACATGTTGTATTCTGTACTCTTTGTGTACCCCTTGACTGCGTTTGTGGGAAGTTGATTTAATTTTGCATTTTTCTAGAAATTAATTGGTCTACTTCCTTTATTGTGATATTTTTTCTGGTGACAGCTATTTAGCCTTAGGAGACCTTCCACCTATAGCAGTCCCTTTAAAATACTCTGTAGAGATGATTTGTGGGTAGTAAATTCCCTCAAAATTTGCTTATCTGGAAATTGTTTAATCCCTCCTTCAAGTTTAAATTATATCTTGCCGGGTAGAGTATTTTTGGTTAGTGGCTCTTTTGTTTCATTCCATTAAATATATCGTGTCAACCCCTTCTGGCTTGTAAGGTTTATGCTGAGAAGTCTGATGATAGCCTGATGGCCTTTCCTTTGTATGTGATCTTATTTCTTTCTCTGGATGCTTTTAATATTCTGTCCTTATCCTTGGTCTTTGCCATTTTAATTACTATATGTCTTGGTGTTGTCTTCTGTAGGGCCCTTGTGTTGGGAGATCTCTGCACTTCATGGCCTGAGAGAGTATTTCATTTCCCATATTGGGGAAGTTTCCACAATTTTTCTTCAGAGCCTTCCTATCTCTTTTTCTCTCTCCTCTGCTTCTGGTACCTCTATAATGTGAATATTGTTCCATTTGGATTGGTCAGACTGTTCTCTTACTATTTCCTTTCTAGAGATGTGCCTCAGCTTCTTTGTTTTACTGTTCCCTAATTTCCATTTCATTTACCATCTCCTCTACCTCATCTGATCTACTTTTAAATCCTTCCACTGTATGTTTCATTTCAGATACTGTATTTTTCAAAGTTGCTATCTCTTTGTTGAATTTCTTCCGGAGATCTTGAATATTTTTCTGTAGTTCTGTGAGCATGTTAATGATTTTCATTTTGAAATATATGTCAAGAAGATTGGTGATTTTAGTTTCATTTATCTCTCTTTCTGGTGTTTGTGGGATTATTGTTTGTATAAAATTTTTTTTTCTGTTTCATATTTCTAATGATTACTATGGAATAGTAACTGTGTGTAGGTGGTGCCCTCTAGTGCCCAGAAGCTCTACTCTTTGGAGCTGCTCAGCACCTGGAGTGATAGCAGTTGTCTCAGACATGCAGCACCAGTGCCTACTGGGAGGAAATAGCTCTGGTCCAGTGTGCTAAGCACACAGGGAGGAGCCTCTGCATTGTGCCCCTGTAGCTGCTGTAGGTGGGGCTGCCCTCTGGTTAGCCTGGCGCTGCAGCAGGGCCAGCAGTTGTGAGGATCAGTTCTTGTCAGGAGGAAGGAGCAGCAGGCTGTGTATTGCAGTGTGGGGCCCCAGCACTGTTGCCAGCCAGACCGATGGAGTGTCTGAAGCTCTTGAATGTTCCCAACCTTCTGGGCTGAGTGTGCCAGGATGATTTCGTCCACCTGTCCTTTCTCCTGGGCAGCTAGCTCTGTGTAATCCTTGCCATTTAGCACCTTTCTTGCTGTTGGGAACTCTTTCAAATTGCTGACCTTTCTTTTGTCCTGGAGTGGCCAGTTGTGGGTACCTCTTCTCCCCAGCAGCTGAAATCTTAGTCTCTCTGAATATTCTCCCTGTATTTGTTTTCCAACACCTCTATTCTCCAGAGCACCATGTAATGTGGGTTTTTGCTCCTGGGGCAGATTTACCGGGGTGGGTGTTTTCAGTCCTGGGCTTCTACTCCCTCCCTGCTCCATTTCTCTTCCTCCCACCAGTGGGGTGAGGTGGCAGGAGGGCTTGGTCACACTGTATTGCAGCTTTGCTACTTTACCCTTTTCTCTGAGGTTTTCTGTTTTCCCAGGATATAGGCAGTCTGTTGCAATCTTTGGGTTACTCTTTCAAGATTAGTTGTATTTGATGTATTTCATGTTATATGTGGTTTTGGGAGGAGGTTTCTGCCTCACTTTTCATGCACCATTTTTTTCCTCCTCCTCTTTTTTGATTTCTATTTTTATTTGTTCATTGATTGACTGATTACTTAGAAACATGTTGTTCAGCCTCCATGTGTTTGTGGGTTTTGTTTTCTTCATTTAATTTAATTCTAGTTTCATTCCATTGTGGTCTGGGAACTTGCTTGATACATTTTCAATCTTTTTGAATTTATGGAGGTTCTTTTTGTGGCCTATTATGTGAACTATTCTGGAGAACCTTCCATGTAGTCTTGTGAAAAGTGTGTATCCTGCTGCTTTGGGTGGACTGTTTTTTGTGTCTATTTGTTATGTCCACCTGATCTGATGTTTTGTTCAGTGCCAGTGTTTCCTTATTTGTTTTTCATCTGGTTTATCTATCCATTGATGTAAGTGGGGTGTCAAAATTCTTTAATATGAATGAGTTGCAGTCAGTCTGTTTTCCCCTTTAGTTTGGTTTGTATTTTTGTTACATATTTAGATGACCCTATGTTGGGTTCATAGATCTTCATAATTGTTATGTCCTCCTGTTGGACTGATTCCTTTATTTTTATGTAATATCTTGTCTCTTGTTACTTTGCTTTGAAGAAGTTTATTTTGTCCAATGTAAGTACTGCTACTCTTGATTTTTTTCTCTATTATTTGCATGAAATATCTTTTTCCATCCCTTCACTTTCATTCTGTGTATGTCTTTAGGTCAGAAATGAGTCTCTTGTAGGCAGCATATAGATGGGTCTTGATTCCTTCTCCATGCAGCACCCTGTGTCTTTTGATTGTTGCATTCATTCTATTTACACTTAAGGTGATTATTGAGAGGTATGTACTTATTGCCATTTTATTAATTGTTTTCTGGTTGTTTTTGTAGTTTCCCTCTGTTCCTTTCTTCCTTTCTTATACTCTTGTTATTTGATGGTTTTCTGTAGTGTTATGCTTGAATTCCTTCCTTTTAATTTTTTCCATATCTGTTATAGGCTTTAGATTTGTGGTTATGATAAGGTTCATCCGTAACTTTCTAGATAGGTAAGAGTCTATATTAAGTTGATGGTGGCTTGATTTGAAACACATTCTGAAAGTACTACTTTTAAATTATTTTTCCCCCTCCACATTTTATTTATATGATATCATAATCTATATCTTTCTGGGTATCCCTCCACAAATTTTGCATGTTTGATTTTACTATTTTGGTTTTTGAAATCTATCCACGCTTGTGAATCATTTGTCTACATGCTTTACTGTTGGTTTATTTTCACTGATGAATGATTTTTAGAATTAAGAATATTTCTATCTAAATTAGTCCCTTTAGTATATCCAGTATTGTCATTTTAGTGGTAGTGAATTTTTTTAACCTTTGTTTATTTGGAAAACCTTTATCTTTCCATCAACTCTGAATGATAACTTTGTTGGGTAGAGTGTTTTTGGTTTTAGATTTTTCCCATTCAGTACTTTGAATATTTGATGGCACTTCCTTCTTGCCGGTAAATTTTTTGCTGGGAACTATGATGATATTCTGATAGAAGGGTCCTTACAGATATCTGTCTGCCTCTCTCTCTGCTCATTTTAAGATCTTCTGTTTATTTTTAATCTTTGACATTTTAATTACTATGTGTCTTGGTGTTGTCCTACTTGGGCTCATCTTATTGGAATGTTTTTTGTGCTTCCAGAAACTAGATGTCTATACCCTTCCCAAGATTGGGGGTGTTTTCAGCTATTATTTCTTCAGCATCTTTTTACCCCTTTCTCTCTCTCTCCTCCTTCTGTGGCCTTTATGTGGATATTGTTTCATTTGGAATTGTTGCAGAGCTCACTTTGTATCTTCTAATTTTTAGAAATTATTTTTTCTCTCTTCCTCAGTCTGGTTATTCTTGACTTCTCTATCTTCCATCTTGCTGACCTGTTCTGCCTCCTGCAGCCTACTATTCATTCCATCTATTTCATTTTTCATTTCAGTTGTTGTATTCTTCATCCCTGAATGGCTCTTTTTTTTAATATTTCTATCTTTTTGTTGATATTCTCTATGAGTTCCTGAAATTGTTTTCCCCATTTCTGGGGAAACTTAATGCCACTTATTAACTGATTCAATTAATATCTGTATGACTTTTACTTTGACTTCTTTGTCAGGAAGATTGCTTATCTCTCCTTCATTTAGAACATTTTCTTGTGTTTTATCTTGGTCTTTTGTTTGGTACATGTTCCTCTGCTTCCTAATTTTGTGTGGGTATCTGTGTTTCTTGTTTTGTATGAGCTACATTAGCTATGCCTTCTGGTCTTTAAAGTAGTGGCTTTGTGTAGTAGGTATTTGTGGTTCCTAGAGGATCAAAACCCTTTACTCACCAGAGCTTGGTTCTCTGCTGGGTGTGCCATGGCTCTTGTTGTTGGGCTGTGAGTGTGGCCTGCCTTTCTGCTTGTTTGCCAGAAATGGAAGATTCCCAACCTAGTCTCTGTGTGTCCTTTCTGTGACTTAAGGCATGTCTACTGGGATTCATTGTGGGTGGGGCCTCCCACTGCCTGTCCACTGGCAATGTGGACTGCTGCTGAGCAAAGTGTGATAGGTGGGATGGGTATGTAGGGGAAAGTTGGACATGAGCCAGCAGGGTAGGTGGAGGATTTCAGAGCTGGCTCCCACGTGTGTAACTGGCCAGCACTTTAGGCAGGCTGGGAAAGTATTGTCAGCTTGCCTTTTGCCCTTTCTCCTCTGGAAAGAGCTTCCTCTCACAACCTCCAGACACTCTTTTTGGCTAACAAATCCTTCAAACTGCTGCTTTTGTTGAATTTTAGTTGGACAGACAGAGCATGCTGGCTCTCCACAAATGACAGCAATTATAGCCTCCCACAGTGCTTTAACTCTCTGTAGTGTCCAGTTCTGAATAGCCATCAAAGCCCAATGCAACATGGACTTGTCTTTCCAGAGCTGTTCTCTGGGTCGAGGTGTGCTAGACTCCTGAGATTTTATTTACTGCAAACTCCATTTCTCTCCTTCCTGTTTGTGGTCTAAGGTGGGGGAAGGGCTTGGGTCCTGACTGATTATGGCTCTGCTCCTTTACCCTGATCAATGTGGTCTTCTCTTCTTCACCAGATGAAGATGGTCTGTTGTGCAGTCTTCAAGTTATCTTCATGGTGGTTGTATTTGATATAGTTGCTTCCTTGATGTGTAAATGGGAGGAGGCTTTTCCTGTGGCCTCCTATTCTGTCAATTTCCCCAATAGTACCATGGTTATTAAAATAATTATTGGCAGTAAATATTCCAGTCCCACTCAACAGTAAAAATTTATATTTTAAATCCTCTTTTTGAACATTTTCCTTTCTACTTAGTACTCTATATTGTTTCAAAATTTTAATAACCTTATTTCTCTCCCATTTTTTCTCTAGATGAAGAGTTTGTAGTCATTTTTTATTTTATTTTCTTAAAAAATGTTTTTGTTGTCATAAAGTATATATGACACAAAATTTACAATTTTTAAAAGTACACCTCAGTGGTATTAAGTACAGTTATGCTGTTGTACAACATCACCACTCTCAATCTCCATAACTTTTACATATTCCTAAATTGAAAATCCATACTAATTGAGAAATAACTCCCTGATCTCTCTTTACCAAGGCCCTTGGCAAATATCATTTCACTATTTTTCTTTATGAGTTTATTACTACAGATAATTCATATAAATGGAATGATACAGTTGTCATATTTTGGTGGCTTATTTCAGTTAGCATGATGACTTCAAGGTTCATCTATATGGTAGCATGTATCAGAATTTCCTTCCTTTTTAAGGCTGAATGACAGTCCATTTTGTGTACGTACCACATTTTGTTTATGTATTCATCCACAATGGACACCTAGATTGCTTTCACCTTTTGACCATTTTTAATAATGCTGCTATACTTTCCATTCTTACCAAGTATAGTCTGGGCTCTTTGACATTCAAGATCTCCCAACATTCTTTCCAGAATTCTCTCTACTACCTTGTTTCCATACAGCACTATGCCCAGTCACACTGGATATCCTACATTTCAATTCACATTAGTTTCTTTTTAAATGTCATAATTTATAATTTGAATGAACACTCAAGATCTTTAAAATAACATATTTTGGGATTTCAACATTTAGGACTCTTGATACAACTACCAACTTGTTCCACAACAGACGCTAATAAAAAAGTAATGCTGCTATGAACATGAGTGTGCAATATCTCTTTTAGATCTTTCTTTCAATTAATTTGAGTATATATCCAGAATTGGAATTGCTAATACATCTATTTTTAATTTTTTGAAAGAATTACTGTAATTTTAAAAATATTGTTTATACCATTTTGTATTCCCACAAATAGTGCACAGTGGTTCCAATTTCTCTACATCCTTATCTATACTTGTTAATTTCTTTGTAAAAAATAATAATCACCTTAATGGGTATGAAGTGTCATTACATTGTGATTTTTATTTGCATTTCCTTAATGGTTAGTGATGTTGAGCATCTTTTCATGTGTTCATTAGTCATTCATATATCTTCTCTTGAGAAATATCTATTCAAGTCCTGTGTCTATTTTTTTATCAGTTGGTATTTTTTTGTCGTGAATTATAAGAGTTCTTTATATATTCTGGATATTGACCCTGTATCAGATACATATGATTTGTCAGATTTCCTCCCACTCTGTGGTTGCTTTTTCACTCTGTGGATGGTGTCCTTTGATGCAAAAAACTTACTGATTTCGATGTAGTTTAATTAATACACTTTTACTTCTGTTGCCTGTCCCTTTGGTATCATATCCAAAAAACGTATTGCTAAATCCAGTGTTATCAAGGTTTTAGCTTATGTTTTCTTCTAAGAATTTTAGATCTTAAAGTTGGGTCTTTGATCCATTTTGAGTTAATTTTTGTACATGGTGTAACGTAAGGGTTCAACTTCATTCTTTTGCATGTGAGTATCCAGTTTTTCCAGAACTATTTATTGAAGAGACTGTCCTTTCCCCATTGAGTGGTCTTAGTACCCTTGTCAAAAGTCATTTGACCTTATATGTGAGGGTATTTCTGGACTCCCTGTTCTATTCCGTTGGCCCATGTTATTAATTTTATTTGCCTAATTTCTCTGGGTAGGACTCCCAGTAATATGTTGAACTGTGATGAATCTCTTGTTCTTGATCTTAGACAACAATCTTTCTGGCTTTCACCTTTCAGTATCATGTTAACTATAGGTTTTTGGTATATGTTCTTTAGTATTTTGAAGTAGTTCCCTTATATTCCTAGTTTGTTGAGTGTTTTTATCATGAAAGAGTATTGTATTTTGTTAACTTCTTTTTGTGCAAAAGTTGAGATGGTCATATGGTGATTTTTTATTTCATTTTGTTAGATGGTGTATTGCATTGACTGATTTTCATATTTGAAACCATCTTTACAGGAAATAATCCACTTGGTCACTATATTTAATCCTTTTAATATGCTGCTGAATTAAGTTTGCTACTATTTTGTTGAGAATTTCTGTATCAATATTGATAAAGAGCATTGCTCCTTTTTTGTAGGGTCTTTGTCTGGTTTTGTTATCAAGGTAATGCTGGCCTCAAAATGAGTTCGGAGGCTTACTCCTTTAATATTTGGAAGAGTTTAAAAAAGGATTATTGTTAATTCTTCTTTAAATGTTTGGTAGAATTCGCCATTTAAGCCATCTGGACATGGATTTTTCTTTGTTGGGGAGTTCTTGATTTGTGATCCAATTTCCTTACTAGGTAAAGATATGTTTAGATTTTCTAATTCTTCATGATTCAGTCTTGGTAGTTGAGTGTTTGTTTCTAGGATTTTGTCCATTACATCTAAGTCATATA
The DNA here is from genome assembly GCA_032199065.1 of Smutsia gigantea. Taxonomy (NCBI): domain Eukaryota; kingdom Metazoa; phylum Chordata; class Mammalia; order Pholidota; family Manidae; genus Smutsia; species Smutsia gigantea. The sequence continues at coordinate 12,608 of JAVSCE010015409.1, forward strand.
ATCTGTTGGCATACAATTGCTCATTTACTGTCATATAGTCTTCTGTATTTGTGTAAGTCACTAGTAATATCCTTTATTTCATTTCTGATTTTAGTTGAGTTTCTTTTTTATTTGTCAGTCTAGATAAAGTTTTATCAATTTTGTTGACCCTTCTTTGATTTTCTCTATTGTTTTCTATTCTCTATGTTGTTCATTTCTGTTCTGATCATTATTATTTCCTTCATTCTGCTAGCTTTGGGTTTTGTTTGTTCTTCTTTCCCTAGTTCCATAAGTTGTAAAGTCATGTTATTGATTTGAGATATTTCTTTTTGATGAAAAAATTTAAAGTTGTCAGTTTCCCTGTTAGCACTGTCTTTATCCTCCACGTTTTGGTATGGTGTGTTTTCATTAACATTTATCTCAATACATTTTCTAATTTCTGAATTATTTGACACAGAGGCCAATCCTTCAGGCATCCCACAGACAGTTTAGAAAGCTATAAATTCTGTCTTTCTGCTGTCTTCAATTCATGTAAGGGGATTAATGATCCACTGTTGTTTCCTCCAAACTACCGTACCATGTTGGGGAATTGGAAACAACCATAATAATCAGTCTATTCAGGCCTGCAATAGACCGATTATTATGGTTGTTTCCTCCCTTGCCACCTGGGTTAATCTAAGTAATATGTGAATCTTCGACCCAGGTATTTATTACTTTAGGAACAAATAAATTATTGTACACTCCATCCTGTTACTTGCCTTTGTGTTTGTTGTAATGATAGCAATTTGATCAGGAAAAGGCCCAGATTGCTAATCTTTCTGCTTAAAAATCTGTTTTTGAAATCTAAGCCATAAAGTTGAAGCTGCTTAGGGAGTCTGTGGTCTCATACTTAAGAATGCAATGAGATTGATGTTTCTGTATACTGGTCTATATATCTCATTTGTAAGGATTTCTGCTAAACTCAGTTTTTCTTACTACCTTCCTTTTTCACTACAGCTAAGATGTCCCTCTGTTCATGATCAACTTTGTGCCTAGTTAATATAAAGTGTGATTGGTTCCCAATTGTCCACAGCAAAAATACCTCAGGAGGCCTAAATATATTCCATACCATTGTGGTTTACAGTTGCCTTCATGAAGAAGTGAGTGTCTACACTTACCATAATATACTTTGGAAGGATTGTTCAAGAAGTGACATTTAACTTTTTCCATGCTTTATGGTTTGTACCATGTAAACTAAGAAAAAGTTGAATGAATTCTATTTAAACCATATTGGGGCACCCTTGGAGTTTACATTTAAAGTAGGAAGTTTTAGGAAGTTTCTTTTAAATATGTGGCAGACAGGCATATCTAGGTTCCTTAACAGGGGGTCAGGAAGTTCTCTTTTAAACAATCTAAGACTCACATAAACATCCTGACAACTGTGAAGGTAACTGGCATCATCATTAAAAGAGAGTTCCAGTACTCACCATGAAAAAATTATTTTCAGTTCATTTTAAGAAAGAAAAGAATAAAGAAAGAAAGAACAATGAAAGAACAAAAGAAAAAAATTAAACCACATATTACATTTGATTGAAATTTCCTTTAGAATAAAGATGTTGTGGTTTGTTTTGCATTTGTCAAAACAAAAGTCTCAGCCAAGGAGGAAAAGACTGCTTGTAATGACCAAAGGGTGATTGTTGTTTTCATCACCCTTCTTCCTCTTCCTTCCCAGAATTTAAGAGGCTTTGGAAGACCCAGCGCTGACCTCAGCCCAAGTGAGCTTATCTTAAAGCTCTGAATCAGGCCTCTGACATTCATGTAGACAGCAAGGGTAAGGAACTTGCCTAAGACCTGCCTAATATATTCCATACCATTGTGGTTTACAGTTGTATGGGGATGCCTGAAGGGATGCGTGTGAGGGACCTACGCCACTAGAAGCCTGAAGGGGATGGAGAATAGGGCCACAAGGTGGGAGAGGCATAAAGGATAAGACTTCTTCCTATTCTTAGGACCTTCATTTCTCCGTTTAAATTCAAGTTGTATTTGGGCCACTGAACATACACACAAGTCAGAAAAGGGCTTCTGAGGCCCAGGAGTTGGAAGGGCATCCCCAAAAGGAGCCTACATTACAGCAATTTCCATTTCAATGTCATACACAGACACATAGGCAGCACCTGCACTACCAGCATTTAACATAATTACAAGGAGAAGAGAAATCTGTTTTTGCAGACTTTTCCCAAGCCCCCTGCAATTTAGCTCATTTGGCTGCTCCTGTATGTTACCAGCTTCTTCCCTTGACAGCACACGTGCACACACACACACACACACACACATATGCATAAGTGCACACACATATACCTTTCCTGTGGCACACATCTCACATTCATTGACTCTTGTTCTTATTGTGTTGTCAGTTAATTACTACTAAAATTTACTTGATCACAACTCAGGATGTGCTCTCTTCCAGAATTCATTTTATAGGGGGCTTGGGAAGACCAAAACAGCTTCACATCCTCACCAGTAATGATTCCCTATTGATATATTGAAAGGTATTGCAAGGCATAATAAGGCATAGGTAGAACACTGAACTTAATAAAGACCTAAATTTTCTGATGCAACCAGGCCACTTTAGGCAAATAAAATTACTATAATAAGCTTCATTTCCTCATCTGGAAAATGGAAATGAGAATAACTGCATTTTGTAAAATAAAGCATTGTTTATTATTTTTCTGCCAAGGGTCAAGGGTGTTGCTAAAAGATCCTTTGATCACCTCACCTATCTGCCCAGCTACCAGTAGGCACTCCTTTCTCTAGTGAATAGGTTGTGGGATCCTCTACCTAAACATAGGAAACAACATGGGAGACACCCTGAGATTGATTTTAGAAAGTGAGAGCCTAAAACCTTTTGTTTCATACTTGAGAGTAAACATTGTTAAGGGATAGGACATGGGATGAAGATGCTTCAGTGGTGGGGGAAGGCCAAGAAAGCATGGAGAAAAACAAAGAATTTTATATAGCCCAAGTGTGCAAGAATAGGGGATTGCTTAAATAAATCATGGTAATTCAAACAATGAACATGCTACAGCTGTAAATAGGATGTAAAAGCATTCTATATACTGATTTAGTATGTTGTCATGAAATATTGTTAAAATTAAAAAAAGCAGAATAAAAAACAGAGTATACAATATGCTACCTTTTGAAAACTATAAAGAAAAATTAATGCAAATACAAGCAGATATTAAGGTATACTTTTAACTCTGAAAGATACACAATAAAACTAGTAAAAGTGATACATATGAGGGATAGTGGGAAAAGTGAGAAGAGAGAGTTTTAACTCTATACACGTGTGTGTATAATATTTTTAATCATATGAGTATATAACCTATGCAAAATATGAAATAAAATTATTCTTTGAAGTGAATAGTGGTTTCTCTTTGTGGGTGGCTTTTATTTTATTCTTTACATCTTTATGCCATCTGTATTTACCAAATCCTTTATAATAAGGGTATATGAGTGATTTCAATCTGGGGAGGAGAGACCTAGGTGTTGGGATACAGCTAAACAGCCCTTACTAGTCTTACTGAGGGCTGAGCCATAGCTTACCCCTTGGAATTATTTACCTTCATTATTGAGGAAGAGCTCCCAGAATGGCGGCTTTCACAGCCCCACATATTCCTTATTATTTTACATCACAAGACCTCTGTTCTTTAGTTAACAATCCTTTACCAAAACCAGCATCAGACTAAGCTGTGGCCATAGGATTAGCCGATAAAATAGAGACTGCTTAGTTAGATTTGAATTTCAGATAAAAAAATAGATATTATTTTAATTTATTTGGAATTCAAATTCAACTGTCTGGCATTGGTTCTTGGTTTTTGTTAAATCTGAGAACCCCAGAAGTGGCCCAGCTGAGTCAAGTGTGCCAGTCCATAAAGAACCATAGGGCATATGGGAATAATACAGATGAAGCAGTGTGATTATAAAGTATTCTCCAATAAGCTGCTTGGGAAGGAAATGGAAATGAAGCTAGGGATGAGAGTGCTCAAGTGGTAAGGAACAAAAGCTAAACTGCCTTCTAAAGAGAGTGGGTCTTGTTACTTCTAGGGTTTTTGTTTGCTGAGTTAAGAGATGCAAGTTTGCACCTGGAGATGAATTTGGGTGACTCTCCCTTTAAGGCACTTGCAATCTAGTTGAGGTGAAAAGGCTTACAATTATAGATGAGACAAATGCTACATTAACAAAACAGCTAACACGTATTGAGTACCTCCTTTGTGCCAGACACTATTCTAAGTAGTTTATATATGTTGATTCATTTTTTCCTTAATAAATATAGGTAGACACTATTATTACTTCATTTTAGAGATGAGGAAGTTAATACTAAGAGAGGTTAAATAAATTGTTCAAAGTCACAGAGCTAGTTAGTAGCAGAGCTGGAATTCAAACTTAGATTGTATGGCTCTGGAGCCTGAGTATGTAACAGCTGTGCAGTCTACAGGGCAGCCTCTGGAATTATGAGTTTAGAGAAGGAGAGATCCATTTGTCCTGGAGTGTTCAGGAAGAACTTATTGAGGGAGCAGGGCTTATGCTGTTCTAGAACACAGAACAAATTTTAACAGATGCTGGGGAGAAACAGTACTTTAAATGGATAGAACAGAATAAAGGAAAATCTGGAGGTTGAATTGTAAATGGAGCATGAAGATTGACATCAAGTGAATAAATTTACTTATAGCAATGAAATATATAGTTAGGAATTAGATGCAGTTCAAATTCATTAACTTAACTCTTTTTTAAATTGAAGTGCCACTGATATAAAATCTTATACTGGTTTCAAATATACAACACAGTGGTTCAACAGTTATCCATATTACTAAATCCTCACTCCCTCTAGTGCAGTTACTATCTATCAATGTTTTAGAAAGATGTTACAGAATGATTGAACTATATTCTCCATTCTGTACTACCATCTCTGTGACCAACTTATATTGTGATTGCAAATTATTGTGCCCCTTTATCAGTCTCCCCATCCCCCCCCACTCCCATACCTCCTCCTTGGTAACCATTAGTCACTTCTCAGTGTCTATGAGTCTAATGCTGTTTTGTCCTTTTCATTTTGATTTGTTTTTTATATTCCACAAATATGTGAAATCATATGGTATTTTTCTTTCCGTGACTGGTTTATTTCACTGAACATAATACCCTTTATGTCCATCTATGTTGTTGCAAATGGAAGGGTTTCTTTTATTTTTATGGCTGAATAATATTCCATTGTGCATATGAACCACATATTCTTTATCCATTCACCTACTGGTGGACACTTGGGTTGCTTCCATATCTTGGCTATTGCAAATAGTGTGACAATAAAAATAGGGTAAAATTAAAGAAAACACCAATAAATGGAAATACATCCCATGCTCATGGAGAGGAAGAATTAATATTGTCAAAATGGCTGTCCTGCCTAAAGCAATTTACAGGTTCAATGAAATCCCTATCAAAATACCAACAGCGTTGTTCAATGAACTAGTACAAATAG
>JAVSCE010015410.1:0-64252 GCA_032199065.1 Smutsia gigantea
AGCATTTTTGTCCACAAAGTTGTATTAAGAAGTGAAATTAATGCTGGAAAAGAGTACATGATCTATCTAATCAAGCAGAAGACGCTAGAAAGCATATAAGTGCTACTAAGTTCTGGCCCAATAAATGTCTTCAAAATCTTTTTATTCCTTCAGCCCATTACTCCTTTTCCTGGCTGTCATGAAAGATGTTCTATGTTGCTGCCCCATTTGCCTCAGTTTGTTGGCAAACACCAGACCTTGGAAGAAGGCAGAAAAGCCTCTTAGCTCTGCCTCAGTGGGGCTGTGTCTCTCTCCCCCTGCCGCTGGCTTCTTGTGTCACTTTAATTTCACTTTCAGAGTTGTGGAAACCTCCCGCAGTACCTGTCAGGGCCTGGCCTCCACTTCACTTGAGACACAATTGCAGACACCCTTTCTCAGACCCCTGGAGAGCAGGAGCAGGATTCTTCTGCCTTTGATCTCTTCTTTTTGCTCAATTTAACAAAAACCAGAGCTATTTTTCTTGGGGCCACTGAGGGCCTTTTCCCCCACTTTGGCCTTCTCTCTGTCACACCCCTGCTTTACAGTCTTCTTATACTACCCTGCTTGCAGGATCCCATGTTTTGTTTGCTGAGTTTGACCAAAGGCATTTCTAACATTGGACTGTTGGAATTTAACAGGTTGTCTCTGCCAGCCAAGCCCAGGTGCCCCAGTTCACGAGGCAAATAAGCTAGAATGCTTTTTTATCTACCTCTGTGAACTTTCAGGAAGGAGTCCCCTGTGAATTTGTCCCATGGGGCTTCTATCTCCTCTCTCTCTACATCAGCTTAGACAAAGGCATCCTGGACTCTGACCCAGCTCTGCCCTCTGCTCAGCTTTACAGACAAGTGTTATTATTTTTAGCTTACAGACCTTTTAGTTAACATCCTGCAGTGTTGCGGGTGTGAGAGAGAAGCGCTTTGGAAATAACACTGTTTCACTGATAGCTTGTCCTAAGCTGAAAGGGTGACAGGAGAAGGGATGCTTTGTATTCAGTAAAGAAGAAAACTCGGCCCTGCAATTGCTACTGCAGACTTCTTCTGTTTTTCTCACCTTGCCTTCATTCTGCATGGAGATGACTCACTGTGCTGAACTCACCTGCGCTGAGAGGGGCTGTACCTTTGGTGGAACCTCCGTTAACCCCATTGGAGCCTGGGGAGTTGGCTTTATCGCTGGCTGCACGTGGAGTAGGGCATGACCAGCTCCCTGGCCAGGGTCTTCTCCTCCTCCCCACTTAGACACCTCTTGCCAGAGTGCCTGCCAGAGGCCCCTCCTGCCACCCCACAGCTTCTTGATTTCGGTGTCAGTTGAAGGAAGGAAGGAGGTGTTGGGAGATGAAGTTCAGAGGGGAAAATGATACTGTGTGAGAAACCAATGAGCTTCAGAGTCGACTGAAAAAAGAGAATGTGGTAAGGATCAAGTGGTTGTAAACTTTGACTTACTACTTTACTAGATGCCTCACAACCAATGTATATGTAGAAATAAACTACTTTGGGATTTTGACAGAAAAAATCAGATTAAAGAAATCTTATGAAAATTTTATTTAATATGACATAAAATAATTGATTTCAATTCCATTGTTTATTATTAATTTTTAATTAAGGGGGAGATAGAGGTACTGTGAAACATACATTCAGTTAATCTGAGGGAGAAGATGAACAGAGGAAAATATGTCTTAGGTTTTTTGGCTTTCTTTTTTAAATTTGAAAGCTCCTTGGCTGCTGGTAGTTTCCAGCAAACATGGAGAACTCATCCCTGGACATGTTATGGGCAAAACAACAAACATGAATAGATTTAATAATTAGCTCCTAGACCTCAGTTTTGCTCCTCCTTCATCATTTCTACCATCAGCCAGCTGTCTAGAGGAAGGGCATCTTGGCTTGAAAGAGTTAGTTGTGATGGAGATACTCCTGGGGAGATTTGGCAGTGACCAGAGGGGTATTGCTTCAGACGCAGCTGGGCATTTTGAAGCTGATGTGGAAGAAGCTGTGCCTGAGGGGTGCGGGGAGAGGAAGTAAGACCAGCGGGGACTCCCACAGCTCTTCTGCAGATCATCTCCTCAGACACTTAGCTTTGCTTAGGAGCATTTCGTGGGAACCAGTATCTCTGGCTCTTTTTACTTAGCAATTAAATGTTCCCCATCTGGAAAGGTCAGGTACCCATGTGAAATCTTGGCCTCCGCCTATTCTCCAAGCTCAAACAGAACATCTTCATGGTAGAAATGAGAATTTATGGTGTTACAGTTAGGGCAGGCTTTATCTCTCTTTTGAGATGACCCCTTTGCCTCTTGTGAGAATTCTCTCAGGCTTGACACTGTTGAGAAGTCCTCTCCATTCTGTTGAATGCTAGCGCTGCTGGAAGACTGTCTGTTACAATCAACTTCCAGTCAGACTGGGAAGGTACTGAATGGTGTGGCTACCTTTGATCTATTGTCTTGCTTAATGATAGTTGCCAGCTGCATGCAGTGCCTTGACCCCAGTGTTTGGAGCTGTCATTGCTTATAGACCAAATCAAGTTACCATCAAGTACTTTATGCAAACGTATGGGAGGAATCCCAGATATTTAATGGCATTGGCCATTCCTTCTCTTACTGGTGGCCAGCGTAGCCCAGCCCTCACTCTGGTACTCTGAAGACCATGGAGTTGTGTTATTGCCAGCAGCAAATCTCTGAGTTGTGGTGTGTTCCAAATACTGAGTCGGAACTGCGTTATTGTCTGTGATTTTATGGGTCAGGGAAAAAGTCAGAAATAGGTCACATGTGAAGAAAAGGTCTCTAATGGTGATCTTCAGAACAAATGAAGGAAACTGACCCCTTTGTATTCATGTAGCAGACCACAATGTTAATACTGCCTGTGAGGAATAAAAAATAATGGCCCCATTCACCTTGAGCTTATTCATTCAGAATGCTGCAAGTTAGACACAGGGTAGTCATGATGCATCTCAGGAATATTATTAGATCAAATGGTGAAATGGGGAGGCCCTTTGTGAGTTGTCCTGCACTATACAAATTATTGCTATGATGAGTTTTTCTTAAAATGGGTAACTTGAAGCATAAAGTCAATTTAGAGGGGCTGGTTATTGCCTGTGATTAATTTATTAGTCTATGGTGAGATGTGGTGACTTAGAGCCTAGAGATCTTACTTTGTACACATGTGACCTTCAGGCATTCACCGAGTCTGGTCTTGGTACCTGAAGACTCCAGGACTGGACCTGACTCTGTGATACATTAGATATCTTAATCTCTCTGAATTTCCTCATTTATAAAATGAGGATGTTAATACATGAATTGTCTCATGTGATGTTTGTGGAAACTAAAATTAAAATGCATGGATGGTGTGAAACAGCAGAAGTGTTCATGAAGTCTAAAGTGTTATGGTGATCATAAAGGCTTTGAACAAAGTGATATGACTTAGGATTTATGCTTTCACAATGGGTAGTTTCTTCTCTGAAAGGCAAGGCTGAGGAAAGAGATGAATAATTGTGCATGCGCATGCATGTGTGTGTGTGTGTGTGGATATGCTCCTGTGGGTGCCTGTGTCTGTCAGGGTACAGAGTGTGACAGGCTTGAGGTGGGATGTGTTCTGGCCATTTTTACTTTTGTACTCAGATCCACTCAGTGCCCTTGCCCTGCTCTGCCCTACATCTCAGAGAGCTCCGTTCCTCAAGTGCCTGCCTACTGCCCGCCTCCTCTCTCACCCCAGCGGTGCGGAGCCTCATTCCTGTTGGATGGCTTCAGCAGCTGGGCTCCTCGCGTTGTCCGTGTACCCCTGGACGTTGTAACTGAATCTTGATGTGGCAGATCTCTAGGTGGCCTCACTTTCTTCTGTTTGACTGTTTGCCTTGCATCTCCAGTGTAACTGATTCTCTATATTAAATTCCTTCTGTTTGAAATACCTAGAGTTGATTCTGTTTTCCTGATGGGACCGTGACTGATACAAGATGTTTATTTCATAGGTGGATATTAGATTAAGACATGGGTACCAGAATTTGAGAAGATGATACAGAATTTTAAATGAATGTTTCATAAACTTATAAGTCTGTAAATTTGGTTATCCTATTTTAAAACAGAGTAACTATGTTTTGAGTGTACCCTGAATCTGTTTGAGGATTTAATTAAGATAAAAAATGTAGCAAAGCTTGGGATTGAATATTCTGAGCAGATTTTTAAAAATTTGGTTAACAAAGTTTTTCTCATGAAACAAAAGCAAAAATCAAGGTTAAGAACTTAAATAAAACATGAAGATAATTTTTACTTTTTAACCTTTATGAATACTAATATATCAAATAACATCAAAATATATAAAGAAATGATTCTTAAATGTGCAGTAAATATTTTTTGGAAACCTTATAGTAGTGAGAGAACTTACTGCAATTCTCCTAACTTTTCACAGAACAAACAGGAGGGAAAATTCCCAACAGCAATATAATAATGGTTTGATGATTTGACAAGATATTTAGTAAAATTAGTTGGCTCCAAAATGTCTGTATGGGGGTTTTGGGCCTCATAATTTTTCAGAAGAGGTCTAGAGGAATTGTCTCAAAATCCCCTTTCAACAGGCAAGGGCTCAGTTTGTGTTCATGTGTAGTTAAGTTATTGGGAGGCACTGAAAGAGATTGTGGGGGTGGGGCTAAAGTCCTCCCCCTCCCTCTTGGTAGTACAACTGATCCTCAGGATTCTATCCATGCTCTGGTGCTCCCTCTTCCCCATTTAGGAAAGTAAAAAAAGATAAACATGTAGATGAGAAAATAAAATAAAATAAATTTACATAGTAATAGGAAAATAAGTGCTAGGATAAAAGCATTCTGCAAAGGCAAAAATAAGAAAGAACACACAATAATCTGACTTTAGAAGAGTGTTAAGTCCTAGGGTAGCAAAGCTTCTTTGAAAGGAGAAAGCTTTAAGGAGCAGGACTGAAGAGCTTTGTAGTCACAGTTTGCATCAAGGGAGAGGGTGCAACAGTTTCAGGCAGGCCATTTCTCTCTCTCTCCTCTCTTCTCTTTGGGTGCTGAGGTCCTTGAAGACCTCTTAGCATTCCATGCATGAGTAACATGAGACAGCTCTCAACTACTACACAACATTTTGAGTGGGAACTGTGGCGTGCATATACATAACTCCTCCTCCTTCTTCTCTTCTCTCCTTGCCATGGGAGAAGCAAGGAGTGGACAGGGAAACAGGACAACATTAAAGAGACAGAATTAGCCTGGATGGGGAAGACTGGGCTGAATTAGAGGAGGCTGTGTTTTACTTGCAAGCACATCCAGATGTCACTACTGTCATGGCCCTTGAGAAAATAAAAAATAGATGCAGGCTGTGGCCATTTCCCTTTTAACCTCATTTCAGAACTCCTCTTCTCCCTCCTCCCTTCTCATACCTGCCCATCAGGCACCCATAACCTCATGATGAACAAGGATGGTTAAGTGTCTGGACATTTTTCCTTCCTATGAGGAGCTTTTGTCAACACCTGAGGTACTTAGCATAGAAAAGAAAAAAAACAGCTATGCATTTCTCACCAAGTGTTTCTCAGAATACTGCTCATGAGAAATGTCAGTGGGTGTTTCAAAATAAGGCAGAGGGGTTCCATAGACAAAATAAGTTTGAAAAGGGATGAAATAAAGATAGAATCATTTTTTGTTTGTTTTAAAGTTTTCACAGCCTGTAACTGGTTGCTGTGATTCTCTAGTAGAGGGTTACAGAATTCAGCCTTTCCTAAACTTATCGAACCAAGAACCACAAACCCAAGTATACCTATAAACATCTCTTAGAGCAGTAGGGCTCCTAGGCGGCCACTTGGGAGAAATCTTAACCTAAGCTATCAAACTGAAAAGCATTGGGTTTATTCTGCATTTAATCAGAGGGCAGATACGGTAGAAGTTTTAGGGAGAGAGAAAATTTGACTCGATGTAAGGGAAATTTTATTAATGCTGCTCTGCAAAGCAATTAAATGGACATCTTTGAAAAGGAAGCTCTGAAATAAATAGAAGCTAGTTGGTTTGATTACCACAGAATTATAGGAGGGATTTTATAGTAGGACGTTGAACTATGTGATTTTAAAGATCCCTTCCAAAATCTGACATTATGATTTCAAGTTGCCTTCCCTACTCAGGTCTGTCTCCTGATGTCCAAAATTGATGAAATTAATGCAGTTATGTGGTTAAACACATTTCTAGCAAGGCAAATTTGATATAAGCCTCTAGGTATTCATTTGTTGTTCAATAAAAAAAAGATATTTCTTATTCCAAATACATAATTCAAGAATTAGAATGGGACGTCTTTTTTTGAGGATTTTTCTTTACAAACTTTGTAGTCTAGGTTGCCTCATCCTTGTTTTCTGCCCTTTGGCAGGCAAAAGGACAAGTTTAGGAATAATCCAAGGTTTTAAAATCCAGCATCAAAACTTCTGCATTAGTGAGGGAAAAAAAGAGAGCAACTGGAAGGCAAGAGAGGCAAAGGCAATTCCTTTGATTACATGGTAGAAATATCTAAATAGTTGAATTGTTTTCAAAAGATGGCAGACAAGACTCACAGTGTAAGTGTCCCATTTGGTGGGTGATACCATAACAGTCTAGTCCATTATGAAAGGGGGAGAGGGAGGTGAGGTTCAGAGTGATGGAGAATTCAGGGTGCTATTGCTGGTAAAGGTGGACGCTTTTAATTTTTTATGTATCTTGGATGAAGCAGACTTGGAACTTTGCAAATATACTTTTGATAATGCATTCCTTAATATACACAGTAGAGATAAAAAACAAAAAGGAGTATTCTTACAGGATGTTGGGGTTGGATCAAATTCCTCTCCTAAGCATTGTCATAATGTGGAGTGAAGATGCCTAGATTCGAGAAATCTCTTTAATCCAGAAAACCTCAGTGCTGAACATTCAGATTAAATAATTTTCTGCTTGGCCTGTGGGAGGGAAACCATCATGAAGCAATTGTGTTCATTAGCCAAACAGTATATATAACACCTTATCAATTTTTTTGGTAGCATTAATCTACAATTACATGAGCAACATTATGTTTACTAGACTCCCCCCATCATCCAGTCCCCACCACATACCCCATTGCAGGCACTGTCCATCAGCGTAGTAAGATGCTATAGAGTCATTACTTGTCTTCTTCTGAGTTGTACAGCCCTCCCTGTGCCACCCCCCACATTATGTCTGCTAATTGTAATGCCCCCTTTATCCCCCTTATCGCTCCCTTCCCACCCATCCTCCCCAGTCCCTTTCCCTTTGGTAACTGTTAGTCCATTCTCGGGTTCTGTGAGTCTGCTGCTGTTTTGTTCCTTCAGTGTTTTTCTTTGTTCTTATACTCCACATATGAGTGAAATCATTTGGTACTTGTCTTTTTTCCGCCTGGCTTATTTCACTGAGCATAATACCCTCCAGCTCCATCCATGTTGTTGCAAATGGTAGGATTTATTTTCTTCTTATGGCTGAATAATATTCCATTGTATATATGTATCACATCTTCTTTATCCATTCATCTACTGATGGACACTTAGGTTGCTTCCATGTCTTGGCTATTATAAATAGTGCTGCGATAAACATAGGGATGCATATTTCTTTTTCAAACTGGGCTGCTGCATTCTTAGGGTAAATTCCTAGGAGTGGAATTCCTGGGTCAAATGGTATTTCTATTTTGAGTTTTTTGAGGAACCTCCATACTGCTTTCCACAATGGTTGAACTAATTTGCAGTCCCACCAGCAGTGTAGGAGGGTTCCCTTTTCTCCACATCCTCGCCAACAGTTGTTGTTGTTTGTGTTTTGGATGTTGGCCATCCTCACTGGTGTGAGGTGATATCTCATTGTGGTTTTAATCTGCATTTCTCTGATGATTAGTGATGTGGAGCATCTTTTCATGTGCCTGTTGGCCATCTGAATTTCTTCTTTGGAGAAGTGTCTGTTCAGATCCTCTGCCCATTTTTTAATTGGATTATTTGCTTTTTGTTTGTTGAGGTGTGTGAGCTCTTTATATATTTTGGATGTCAGCCCTTTATTGGATATGTCATTTATGAATATATTCTCCCATACTGTAGGATGCCTTTTTGTTCTATTGATGGTGTCCTTTGCTGTACAGAAGCTTTTCATTTTTGCTTTTGTTTCCCTTGTCCAGGGAGATATGTTCATGAAGAAGTCGCTCATGTTTATGTCCGAGAGATTTTGGCCTATGTTTTTTTCTAAGAGCTTTATGGTTTCATGACTTACATTCAGGTCTTCGATCCATTTCGAGTTTACTTTTGTGTATGGGGTTAGACAATGAACCAGTTTCATTCTCTTACATGTAGCTGTCCAGTTTTGCTAACACCAGCTGTTGAAGAGGCTGTCATTTCCCCATTGTATGTCCATGGCTCCTTTATTGTATATTAATTGACCATATATGTTTGGGTTAATATCTGGACTTTCTGTTCTGTTCCACTGGTCTATGGGTCTGTTCTTGTGCCAGTACCAAATTGTCTTGATTAGTGTGGCTTTGTAGTAGAGCTTGAAGTTGGGAAGTGAGATCCCCCCCCTGCTTTATTCTTCATTCTCAGGATTGCTTTGGCTTTTTGGGGTCTTTTGTGGTTCCATATGAATTTTAGAACTATTTGTTCCAGTTTGTTGAAGAATGCTGTTGGTATTTTGATAGGGATTGCAGTGACCGTGTAGATTGCTTTAGGCAGGATGGCCATTTTGACAATATTAATTCTTCCTAGCTAAGAGTATGGGATGAGTTTCCATTTGTTAGTGTCCTCTTTAATTTCTCTTAAGAGTATCTTGTAGTTTTCAGGGTATAGGTCGTCACCTTATCAATTTTTAATGATTAATAAACTAAAGCAAAGCTTTAACTTTTGCTGTTAGTAAACTCAGGACACTGAAGTGAAAAGGGATACTTCAAGTGGCTTTCTACAATGGGATCAAAATGAATTTGTATTAAAAGCAGATTAGGACTCATTTTTCTGATTTTCAGTATTAGATATAAAAGAAACACCCTCTGGTTCTCAGCACAGTTTGTTATTGTTATTTGTTGTGTGAAACCCCTCTGTGCTACTCTAAATGTATTTTAAAATTAAATTTATGATCAAAAACATTTAACATTATTTAAATAAATATATTGATGACTAAGAACTAGCAAAAATTTCTACTCCTCTAGCCCAGCAACTGTTTTCATTCTCCAGAGACAGAGCATTTAAATTAAGATATCTTCTTGTGTTTACTTTTTCTGTTCTTACCTTGGCAAAACACTTACTCTCCTGAAATTCCGTTCCTCATTGTAAAAAAAAATATGGCTTCATTATCATTCTATTATTATTTCATAACTAATGTCATACAATTATTATTATATTATTTCCCAGTATTGTTGTATCCAGTAAAAGACTATGTAAAAAAGACTTGTAACCTTCAGCTTCCTTACACATACATACAATTATTTTTAGCTCCTTTTTGATCTTTGTTCATTTATATATGGTTCCAATCATAGTACCTTATGCAAATCTGTGTTCTACTTTTACATCTAACACTATAGTTGTATTGTAATTTACTTGCTTTTCACCTACTGATGGACATCTAAATGGCTTACAGTTGTTCCCTATTATAATAATATGGTGAAAAACATCTTTGTACATTTAGGCATTTTTGGGGACCAGTTTCACTGGGACTAGTTCCAGAGGAGAGATTATGGAGTCAAAGTGAGTGAAAATTTTTTGTGTCCTGTTTTTTGAGCTTTTCCCTTTATCCAAATACCCCTCCCTAACTTTCCTGGAATGTCACAGAATGCTTAAATGCCCTCTTGAAAGCAGAGAGCAAGATTCAGAATCTACATTTGGTGACCATATTTCCATGT
The DNA here is from genome assembly GCA_032199065.1 of Smutsia gigantea. Lineage (NCBI taxonomy): Eukaryota > Metazoa > Chordata > Mammalia > Pholidota > Manidae > Smutsia > Smutsia gigantea. The sequence continues at coordinate 9,833 of JAVSCE010015410.1, forward strand.
GTGGGCTCTGTCAAAGCCTCTTAACTATGAGCCTCTCCTTAGACTGTTAGGTCCAGAGCAGAGCAGGACTGTACCTTTGTCATCTTTGCATCCTAATGGGGCCTCGCTGTCATAAGGTCTCAGTGAGTGTTCAATGGAAATAAACTGAGCAGATGGCTAATACAGGACAGGCTCCTTATAGTCATCTGACTTGGCAAAATATTAATTCATCAAAGACTTATTAAAAATGCCAGGCACTGGTGCTAGAAACTAGAGACAGACAGGCAGATGCAGCACAGATGGTTCATGGCCCTAAGAACAGAGTCTCCAGTGGGCATGGAAGACTTTGGTCTTCAGTCTGTGAATTCCTTGAGAAGGGGTTAAAGGGGGGAGATGCCCTGACTGACGTTATGTGATTTCAGGGAGGGCCCTTGCTCTGGTCAAATATTTTAATCATCTACCCTCTAATATCTGTCGTTCTGTAACCAAGATCTTGTTACAGAGGTTGGGATGAAGAAGGGGCCTCTTCTGTGTTTGATAACCATATCCTGTGTCAAAGAACTGCAGACTGGGCTGTAAGAGACACGGTGTGAAAACAGAGTTCCTTGACACAGCAGGGGTAGGGAAGGTTTCCAAATCCCCTCTGGAGCAGAAAATCCCCCTTTGATCCTATTAAGCATCATAAGGCCACCTGCTGTGGGCATGGATGCTGGGGGCCTCTGGCCAACTCAGGAAAAGTCAGAGTTTTGAGCTTTTGACTTGTGTATGAATAACTCTGACAAGTTTTTCAGATGCCAGATTGTTTTATGTTGGACATCACACTATTGAGCAATGACTTGGAGTTTTCTTTATGAGTTAGAATATTGCAGGTTTTCCCTTATAAGTGCTCTGTCTAAATGTTATATGTATCACACTTTCTTATTGCTGAAAAACTTTGATAAGGGGAGCAGAAACTGAGCAAATAGTTCTGAAAAGTTTTCCTTGGCCTCAGATTCTGGGTTGTTTTGCAACTGATTCCTCAGGAGTCTATGTAATTTATTGAAGGCTGGCTGAAAGCCAATCTTGGGTCTACTATGAAGCCTCTTGTTGGCTTAGCTCAAACTCTGAGGGCAGAGATCGTCAAAGAGGGCAGTCCTGCTCCAGAATTCTAATTACTGTTGTTTTCTGTGGAAACCCTCAAAGAACTCTGACAAGTTTTTCAGATGCCAGATTGTTTTATGTTGGACATCACACTATTGAGCAATGACTTGGAGTTTTCTTTATGAGTTAGAATATTGCAGGTTTTCCCTTATAAGTGCTCTGTTAAAGAACCTCCCAAGTTTAGTTAAAAATTACATATTTTTTGTGTGCACTATCTTACAGTCATCTTAGTTTAGTAAAAATGAATGCATTTGAATTTACAAACAGATGAAACTCAATTTAATAATGTTTATTAATTGTAATTTGATCAGAAAGATATTATCTGCCCAAGATTGCCACTTAGCCAATGATCATCTCTGGGATGAGGAGATTTTCTGTGTTCCAGAGTATTGATGGTCTGCAACTTTTAAATGAAATGGATTGAGCACAGTTGTGTTGCATGGATTATTGGTTACAATTTCATATGTGTACATCTCACTAGAGGTTTGGTAGGTGTTTAACTTGTCTTTGGCCAGCCATAGATGGTTTCATTATTCCAGATTAGTATTGATGACCAAATACTTTCAAACTTTTTCATTTTGGCTCCTATTTCAAAAGTGCATGTGTCTCTTTTTTTTCTTTGCCTCTGTTGACTGGCTTTCAGGCAGGCATGCTAATTCCTATTTCCCCTGAGCCAAGATCATGTCTTCTGTTTCAGCTGCAAGCTAATAACCTGTCAGGAGAATGGAAATATATATCTGGAGTTTGTGATTCTGCATGGAATCAGGATTTCCAGGAGTGCAAGTCAGAGGAAACTCTGCTCCGTGCTTCTCATTTCTTAGTGTTGGCTCGTAATGTTAATTCAAAGCAGCTGTAGGAGACCCGGTTTCCCCTTGAAGCTGTTCTGTCTTTCATATTCTGCAATCTCATATGCACATACATCTGATGAAACTTATTTCTATGAGTATTTATGTTTTGAAGAATGCTCCCCATAACTCAGATTTCCTGCATAAAATCACTGCTATACAACTGGGGAGGTGGTGTCATTGGTGCAGTTCTGTGTTCAAATGCCAACTTCGTTTACTTGCTGGTTGGGTCATCGTGGACAAATCTTCTAATCTTTCTGCTCTTTGCTTTCCTCATCTGCAAAGTGAAGCTGAAAATTGTCTTGGTTTAGATTTGTCCAGCGGTCCAAGGTACATGGATGGAATACTTTAGTATCTGCTCCAGTAATTTTACCATTATTAGTAATATACCAGTTTTGGTATAAGTATTATATGAAATAATTTAGAATTTAGCATTCAAAATACTTCCTAGCACATACCAAGATTTCAATATGTATTAGTTGCCATTATTACTTATGGTTCTCAAGAAAATATTAATTCTCTACCTCTGATATGGGACAGAGATCTAGTTAAACTAAATGCATTCCTACTGTAAGAAGTTTACTTTTTTCTCATTTCTACAGCAGCAAATACAATCAAATGTTGAAAATAATTAGCAAACTAACTAATCAACCAAAAAAAATGCATCCAAATTTTGAAACAGTAGACTGACACTTAAATGTACTTACCACTAACACAAACTTACTGCAAAGAGTTAATCCAAACTTCTAACAGATACTTTCCTTCAAGAAGTGTTTGCTGCTCCTATATCCCACAAATACAAAACTCATTGCCTGACAGTGGCCTTTGTCAATGTTTTGGAAGCTAAAGGAAACAAGTATATTTTGGAATGAAATTTGTAGGGTATGCAATGAAAATTTTCTTCATGTAAAACTTCTCATTGGTTGATAAGAGTTACGTTGTCTTGGATTAAAGAGCACTCATTCTGTTTGTCCCAACATCAGAACAGGTCGGTTCTTCTTAGGCCTCCATTCCAGAGTTTAAGAGCTATCACTGTTCAGAAATCTTTCTTAGAGGTAATCTATGTTGTGGCAATTTAAGGCAGTTTCTTTTTATCCTATTTCCCACACTCATCCTTTGAACAAAGTAGCCAGGTATGGACTTGACTCATAATCCTGTTGCACAGAGAAGAATGCCAGTGATCTGGAATATGATTCAGTGTTTGTGTTGGAGGAACAGAATCTGGGTATCTGAGGTTGTTATTGTTTGCTTTATTCTCTAAACACTTTTGGGTTTATTTGAAAGGCAAAATCCAGTTAAAGAACTTCTGTTGTTTTCTTGAGATATACCATTTGAAATGTAGAAACATCCTGTAAAGTAAGCATACATAATTGAAATAGCTTTTTAAAATTCATACTTTTGGAAATAGAGTTTCCTTTTGTTTTCTCTACAGTTTTGAAATTTGACCATGAGATATTTGTCACCATTCTACAGGTTGAATTTTCCAGCTCTAGAATGGCTGTTTTGTGTTTTGATTTGTTTTATATCCCAATTCTTGTTTCTGCAGTAGAGGTACATAAGCTTTGGCTCATGGATAACCAAGTGAATGCATTTAATGCTTTTCCTTTCCAGAATGCTTATTCTATTAAGATAAACTCTACTTACAGATGTTATCATTGTTTGTAATCCTTTCTAGTATACAATTATTATACAAGTTGAATAATTTAAAGCAAAATTAGGACAACATTATGTAAACCTTTGTACTTTCTTCACTGACCTCCAAATATATTCTTATTTCCTAATTTAGTCCTGATTTTTCTCTAGGCCCAATGACATTAATTTCATCCATCAACTTTTCTGAAATCAAATTTCCCGGATATCATTTCTAATTTGGAGATTTGCAGCCATTGTTTCCAGGTGTAAAAATGGCTTCAACTTTCTCATTTTAAGGGAAATCTCAGATTTCCTTTCCCATACTGTTAAGTGTGTGTACTTGGCGTTCTTCATATCTTGTTATTTTTATGATAAAAAACAGCCAGAAAGTTTGAAAACCTTAAGGTGATTGTTCTTTTTCTAGTCAGAAGTCTCTCTTTGAATTCTTTGTCTTTTGAAATTAAGCAATTGTAGTATGCATTAAATATTTAAATTTTCTTAGTTTTAACAATGAATTTTACACAATGTCTTTTTTTTCTCCAGGTTTATAGAGATACCATTAGCATAGAATGTTGTGTAAGCTTAAGGTATACAATTTGATGATTTCAATACATGTATATTGAGAAATTATTAGCAAAATAAGGTTAATTAACACATCTGGCACCTCGCAGTTACCACTTTTTGTTTGTGTGTAATGAGAACTTTTAAGATCTACTGTCTTTCAAGTATACAATACAGTATTGTTAACTGTAATCAATGCTGTACATTAGATGACCAGAATTTACTTACTTTATTACTGGATCTTTGTACCCTCTGACCACCTTCACCCATTATCCTTACCACCCCCACCCTTGAAAACCAACAATCTACTCTCTGTTTCTGAGTTCAGTTTTTTAGATTTCACATTTAAGTGAGATCATACAATATTTATCTTTCTCTGTCTGACTTATTTCACTTAGCATAATGCCTTCAAGTTTCATCCATATTGCTGCAATTGGCAGAATTTCCTTCTTTTTTATGATTAAATATTTATATCACACTTTCATGATCCATTCACCTGCTACAGGCACTTAGGTTGTTTCCTTGTCTTGACTATTGTAGATCATGCTGCAATGAGCATGAGAGTGCAGGTATCTCTTTGAGATGGTGATTTGATTTCCTTCAGGTATGTATCTGAACGTGGAATTGCTGGATCATGAGGTAGTTCTCTTCTTAATTTTTTGAGGAAACTTCATACTGTTTTTCATAGGGCTGCAACAATTTGCATTCCCAGCAACAGTTCATAAGTGTTCCCTTTCCTTCACATCCAGACCAACATTTGTTATCTGTTGTCTTTTTGATAATAGCGATTCTGTTAGATGTGAGGTGATATCTCATTGTAGTTTTGATTTGCACTTCCCTGATGATTAGTGATGTTCATTGAACACCTTTTCATAGACCCATTGGCATTTGTATATCATCTTTGGAAAAAATGACTATTCAGGTCTTTTTTTCAGCTTTTAATTGTGTAATTTATGTTTTCTTTTCTTTGTTTTTTTCTTTCTGCTGTTGAATTGTTTGAGTTCTTTTTATATTTTGGATATTAGCCCCCTTTCAGATATATGTTTTGCACATATTTCCTCCCATTCCATTGGTTGCCATTATGTTTTATTGATTATTTCTTTTGCTGTGCAGGAGCTTTTTAATTTGGTGCGATACCACTTGTTTATTTTGCTTTTATTGCTTGTGCTTTTGGTATCAAAAAAAAAAATCATTGCCAAGAGCAATGTCAAAGAAATTTTCCCCAATGTTTGTATCTAGGAGTTTTATGGTTTCAGGTCTTCCATTTAAGTCTTTAATCCATTTTAAGTTAATTTTTGTGAGTAGTGTAAGGGGTCTGGTTTCATTCTTTTGCATATGAATATCCAGTTTTCCCAACACCATTTATTGAAAAGACTGTGTTTTCCCTACTGAGTATTCTTGTCTTCCTTGTCAAATAGTTGACCTTATATGCATGGGTTTATTTTGGTTCTCAAATCTGTTCTCTTAATCTGTCTTTTTTAAATGCCAGTACCATACTGTTTTGATTATTATAGCTTTTTAATACATTTTGAAATCAGGAAGTGTGATCCCTCCAGCTTTTTTCTCTTTCTCTAGATTACTTTGGCTATTCAGGGTGTTTTGTGGTTCCATAGGAATTTTATGACTATTTTTTCTATTTTTATGAAAAATACCATTGCAATTTTGACGGGTTGTATTTTATTTACAGATGATTTTGAGTTGAATAGACATTTTAACAGTATTCTTTTGCTTCATAAGTGTGGAATGTCTTTCTATTTATTTTTGTCTTCAATTTCTTTCATCAGTATACTTGTCAGAGTATTATCTTTTTAACTCCTTGGTTAAATTTATTTCTAAGGATTTGTTCTTTTTGATTCTGTTGTAAATGAATTGTTTTCTTTCTTTATTTTTCCGATAGCTTGTTGTTAGTGTATAGAAGCACAACTAATTTTTGCATGTTGATCTTTTATTCTGCAACTTAATTTATTGATTAGTGCTAATAGCTTTTTCATGGAGTCCTTAGGGATTCCTATTTATAAAATCATGTTATTTGTAAACACAATTAGTTACTCCTTCCTGATTTGAATGCCTTTTATTTCTTTTTCTGGCCTGGTTGCTCTGGCTGGGATTTTCAGTGCTCTTTTGAGTAGAAATGTTGAGAATGACTGACTGCCCTTGTCTTATTCCTGATCTTAGAGGAAAACTTCAACCAAAACTGAGTTGGTTCTTTGAAAAGATAAAACTTGACAATACTTTAGGTAGACTCACCAAGAGAAAAAAGGACTAAAATGTAATTATAAATGAAACAAGAGACATTATAACTGATACTACAAAATCGCAAAGGATTGTAAAAGACTACTATGAACAGTTATAGGCCAGCAAATTGGACAATTTAGAATAAATGAATAATTCCTAGAATTTACTGAGGCTGAATCATGTGGACAGAAAATCTAAACAGAGCACCAACAAGTAAGACTAAATCAATAATCAAAAACCTCCCAACAAAGGACCAGTTTTTGTTAATATTTTTATTATTATTCTCTATTTCATTTATTTCTGGTCTACTCTGCATTATTTCTCTCCTTCTGTGAACTTTGGGCTTCATTTGTTCTTTTTCTAGTTCCTTGAGGTGTAATGTTAGGTTGTTTATTCAAGATCTTTCCTTTTTCTTAGTGTATGCATTTATAGCTACAAACTTTCCCCTTAGAATTACTCTTTCTGCATCCCATCTGTTTTGTTATTCTTTGTTCTCATTTTCATTTTTCTTAAGATTTTTAAAAATAATTTTACAAAAATTTTATATTGAGGTATATATAATAAAATGCACAAGTCTTAGTGTGCCTTGAGATAATTTTTGATTTCCCTTTTTAAAAATTGATGTATAGTTGACATACAATATTCATTTCATGTGTATAACATAATTATTTGACATTTATATACATTATTAAATGATCAGTATGATAAGTCTATTTACCATCTGTCACCATACAAAGTTATTACAATATTATTGACTGCATTCTATATGCTGTACTCTAAGTCTGTTATTTATTTATTTTATAACTAGAAGCCTTTATATTTAATCTCCTTCACCTACTTAGCCCAACTCTGAACCCTCTCCCCTCTGGCAAACACCAGTTTATTCTCTGTGTATATATATATATATATATATATATATATATATATATATATATATATACACATACAGAGAAAGAAACTATTTTGTTTGGTTTGGTTTTTAGATTCCATGTACAAGTGAAACCATACAGTATTTGTCTTTGTCTGACTTACTTCAATTAGCATAATATCCTCTAAGTCCATCCATATTGTCACAATGGCAAGATTTCATGCTTTTTGATAGCTGAGTAATATTTCATTATGTGTACACACATACAACATCTTCTCTATCAATTCATCTATTGATGGACTCCTATGTTGCTTCCATATCTTGTCTACTGTAAATAATGCTGCAGTGAACATAGGGGTGCATGTATATTTTTGACTTAGTGTTTTTGTTTTCTTTAGATAAATACTCAGAAGTGGAATTACTTGATTGTATGGTAGTTTTTTTCAAAAATCATTTTGTGTGACCCTCCATACTGTTTTCCATAGTGGCTTCACCAATTTACCTTCTCACCAGAGCTACATGAGAGTTTCCTTTTCTCCATATCCTTGGTAACACTTGTTACTTCTTGTTTTTTTTTTATACTAGCCATTCTGATTGATGTGAAAAAATGTTTGTTTTGGGTGAGTTGCATGAGTTCTGTATGTATTTTGGCTATTAACCTCTTATTGAGTATATCACTTGCAAATCTTATCCCATTCAATAGGTTGCCTTTTCATTTTGTTGATGGTTTCCTTTGCTCTGCAAAAGCTTTTTAGGTTAATGTAGTCCCACTTGTTTATTTTTGCTTTTATTGCCCTTGCCTGAAGAAAGAGGCCTAAATAAATATTGCTAAGACTAATATTCAAGAATTTATTGCCTATGTTTTCTTCTTGGAGTTTTATGGTTTCAGGTCTTACATTTAAATCTTAAATCCACTTTGAGTTTATATTTGTATATGGTGTAAGAAAGTAGTCATTTCATTCTTTTGAAAGTAGCTGTCTAGTTTTCCCAGAACCATTTATTGAGAAGACTGTCTTTCCCCATTGTATATTCTTGCCTCCTTTGTTGTACATTAATTGGCCATGTAAGTGTGGGTTTCTTTCTTGGCTCTCTGTTTTGTTTCATTGATCTATGTGTCTAGTTTTGTGCCAAATACCATACTATTTTAACAACTATACCTTTGTAGTATAGTTTAAAACTAGGCAGTATTATACCTCCAGCTTTATTCTTTCTCAAGATTACTGTGACTCTTCAGTGGTCTTTTGTGGCTCCATAGAAATTTTAGGACTACTTGTTCTAGTTCTGTGAAAAATTCCATTAGTGTTTGGAAAGAGATTGCATCAAATCTGTCAGTTGCTTTGGGTAGTGTGGACATTTTTAACAATATTAATTCTTCTAATTAGTAAGCACAGTATATATTTTCTTTTTTTGTATTACCTCCAATTTTTTTCATCAGTGCCTTAAAGTTTTCAGAGTACAGGTCTTTCACTGGCTTGATTAGATTTATTCCTAGGTATTTTATTCTTTTTGATTCAATTGTAAATGGTATTATTTTCTGAATTTTTCTTTCTGTCAGTTGTCATTAGTGTATAAAGATGCAACATATTTCTCTGTATTAATTTTTATTCTGCAACTTTACTGAGTTCATTAGTTATAATCAAGTTTTGATGCAATCTTAGGGTTTTCTCTATATAGTATCATGTCATCTGTAAATGGTGACAGTTTTACTTCTTCCTTACCAAAATGGATACCCTATATATATATTTTGTCTGATTTTTTTGTGGCTAGCTCTTCCAATACTATGTTGAATGAAAGTGCTGAGAGCAGGTATCCTTGTTTTCTTGTAGATCTTAGAGGAAACACTTCCAAATTTTCTTTATTGTGTATGATATCCACTGTAGGTTTGTCATATATGGTATTTATTAAGCTCAGGTATGTTCACCTCTGTACCTACTTTGTTGAGAGTTTTTCCTAAATGGATATTGAATTTTAAAAAATGCTTTTTCTGCATCTATTGAGATAATCATGATTTTCATCCTTCATTTTGTTAATGTGGTGTATCATATTGATTGATTTGCAGATATTGAACCATCCTTGCACCCTTGGAATAAATCCCACTTGATCATGGTATAAGATCCTTTTAGTGTATTGTTGAATTTGGTTTACTAATGTTTGCTGAGGATTTTTACATGTATGTTCATCAGGGATTTTTGACCTGTAATTTTCTTTTTTATAGTCTTTTGTTTTGGTATCAGGGTAATGCTGGCCTCACAGAATGAGTTTGGAAGTATTCCTTTCTCTTCAGTAATTTTAGGATAATTTGAGGATAGTATTAACTCTTTTTTAAATGTTTGGCAGAATTCACCTGTGAAACTACTTGGTCCCGGAATTTTGTTTGTTGGGAGTTTTCTGATTACTGATTTAATTTCATTACTAATAATCAGTCTATTCAGATTTTCTGTCATCCTGATTCAGTCTTGGAGCATTCTGTTTCTAGGAACTTACCCATTTCTTCTTGGTTGTCAAATTTGTTAGTAGTTAATTGTTCACAGTAATCTTTTCAATCTTTTATATTTCTGTGGTGTCATATGTAACTTCTCTTTTATTTATGATTTTATTCATTTCAGTCCTTGCTTGTGTTTTGATGAGAGGTCTGTCAGTTTTATTCATCTTTTCAAAGGACCAGGTCTTGTTTGATATTTTCTTTAGTCTCTATTACATTTATTCCCATTCTGATCTTTATTATTTCCTTCCTTCTAACTTTGAGCTTTGTTTATCCTTATTTTTCTAGTTCCTTTAGGTGTAGAGTTAGATTGTTTATGTGAGATTTTTATTCTTTCTTAAGGCAGGCCTGTATCACTATAAAAATCCCTCTTAAAACTGCTTTTGCAGCATATCATTTAGCCTCCATGTGTTTGTGTTTTTTTCCAATTTTTTCATGTAGTTAATTTCTAGTTTCATATTGTTGTGATCAGAAAAGATGCTTGCTATGGTATTAATCTTCCTAAATTTACTGAGACTTGTTTTGTGGCCTAATATGTGATCTCTCCTATAGAATGCTCCATGTGCACTTAAAAAGAATGTCTGTTCTTCTGTGTTCTGATGGAATGTTCTGTATGAGCTGTTAGGTCCATGTTATCTAATGTGTTATTTAATACCACTGTTTCCTTATTGATTTTCTGTCTGGATGATTTATCTGTTGATTTAAGTTGGGGGTATTAAAGTCCCCTACTATTATTGTGTCATTGTCAATTCTCCTCAGTATGTGTGTTAATATTTATATATTTAGGTTCTCCTCTGTTGACTGCATAGATATTTATAATTGTTATATCTTGTTGGATTAATCCCTTTATCATTATGTAATGCCTTTCTTTGTCTCTTGTTACAGTCTTTGTTTTAAAGGCTATTTTGTTTGTTAAAAGTATTGCTACTCAAGTATCAAATGATTTTACTCATCTGTGGAGTACAAGAACAAAGAAAAAACTGAAGGAACAAAACAGCAGCAGACTCACAGAACCCAAGAATGGACTAACAGTTACCAAAGGGAAATGGATTGGGGAGGATGTGTGGGAAGGGAGGGATAGGGGGAGAAGGGGGCATTATGATTAGCATGTATAATGTGTGGGGGGACACGGGGAAGGCAGTATAACACAGAGAAGACAAGTAGTGATTCTATAGCATCTTACTATGCTGATGGACACTGACTGTAATGGGGTATGTGGTGGGGACTTGATAATGGGAGGCATCTAGTAACCACAATGTTGTTCATGTAATTGTACATTAATGATAGCAAAAAAAAAAATTAGCTACAGAGGTATGAGACCCTTCCTCCAATGGACTTTTTGCTTGGAACAGTCTCCCAACTCCCCCTTTTCCTCTACAAAAGTGCCTCCTCTCCTTTATTCTATGGATGTGCTTGTGGTTTTGCCATTGCTGGCCTATGCCGAGTTGCAATTTTCTGCTGTTAACTGAATAAACCTATTATGCTGGTAAAAAAAAAAAAACTATTGCTACTCAGCTTTCTTTTCATTTCCACTTGCATGTAAGGGGTCTTTTCCATTTCTTCACTTTTAATCTATATGTGCCTTTAGATCTGAAGTGAGTTTCCTATAGGCAGTATATAGGTAGGTCTTCTTTTTTATTTTTAAATCTATTTAGCTACCCTTTGTCTTTTGATTGGAGCATTTAGTCCAATTATATTTAAAGTAATTATTGATAGTTTTCTCACTGCCATTTTGTTAATTGTTTTCTAGTTGTTTTTGTAGTTCTTTGCCTTTCTTCTTCTCTTACTCTCTTCCCTTATGATTTGATGACTTTTGTTAGTTTTTTGTTTACATTCCTTTCTATTTTCTGTAGGTTTTTTCATTTGTGGTTAGCATGTGGTTCATATATAATAACTTTATATAGCAATCTATTTTAAGTTAATAGTTGCTTAAGATCAAATGCAATCTAAAAGTGCTACATTGTACTTCCCCCCACCATGTTTTGTTTTTGGGAATTCATATTTTATCTTTTTATTTTGCATAACCCTTAACTAGTTATTGTAGATACAATTAATTTTCCTAGTTTTGTCTTTAACCTTTATGCTTATTTTATAAGTGGTCAGTTCACTATCTTTATTCTATGCTTTAACCAATAAATACAATTTTCTTTCTTCTAGTTATGGCCTTTCCTTTTCTGCTTAAAAGAAGTCCCTTTAACATTTCTTAAACGACTGTAGTGTGATGAATTCCTTTAAATTTTGTTATCTGGTAAAACTCTTAATCTCTCTTCTAATTCTGAATGATAACCTTCCTGTTAAAATATTCTTGTAGTTTTTTTCCTTTCAGCATTTTGAATATATCATGCTACTCCCTTCTGGCCTATTAAATTCTGCTGCAAAATCAACTGATAACTTTTTTGAGAGTCTCTCATATGTAACTGGTTGGTTTTCTCTTGCTGCTTTTAAGATTGTCTATTTTTTTTTTGACATTTTAATTATAATGTGTCTTGGTGGGCAAGGAAACATAAATTCAGGTCCAGGAAACATAGAGAACCATAGATCAGATAAGCCATCATCTTTATTAGGATATAGAGACCTCAAGGGTTCAGAGTGAGGCTAGGAATACTCAAATAATAATAAATGTTGTTTCTGTCTCAAATTCATTAAAAGAAAAAAACCCCACAAGGATTTAATGTAGCTGTTAAAGCTCTTGCTTTACTTTGCTTAGGTTAAGCTTTCCAAAAAAGGCAACCTGTCTACAGCTCTCAAGCTCATGGCAATGGAATGTGTGCCCAGAGAAACCTCAGATAATACATTTACAATGTTCTTCTTGAGTTGTAACAGATATAGAGGCAAAATGCAGTAGTAAGAGTCTGAGTCTATTCTATCTCAAAAGGAAGGTGGATTTTCCAGGACCCTGTGCTGTGATTTTCATTATTTCTGTCTAGGAATAGCTAAAGGAGGCAGCTGGTTGGAAGGGGAGTGCTGGGGATAATGAAACTTGTGTTTGAATAGCACTTTATATAAAATGGGGAGAACATAATTTTCCATATCAAAGAATGGAGGGGTTGTGGTGGCTGCTGGAGATGAATGCAGTGACGGAGCCTTGCCAAGCCCAGTCCTCCCCTGGTTGCTTCCACTGCTCATGTGTGGGCTCTTTGCAGCTCAGGAGCTTTTCTTGCATGTTGAATACCTCAGGTTATTGGCATGCTGCATGGATTATTTTATTATTCTTGGGCGGGCCTTTTGTTCTGTTGCTTTTAATTTTTAAAAATATCTGTGTATATCCAACCACTATTAAGAATGATGTGTATCTTTCCAGACACCTCACACACACACACACACACACACACACACACACACACACACACACACAGATTTTAATTTATTTTTTAACAACAAAATAAATGAGGTCGTACTTGCTTACTTGCTGTTTGATCTGAAATTGTTTTTTTCACTTTACAGTTTGTCATAAGCATCCATATCAGAATATTCAAATATACTGTTCTTTTCAACAGCTGTTTTATTCAATTGCATAATGATGGAATCTTATACTCAAAAATTCCTCTATTGTTGGACATGTAGGTTGCTTCCAATTTTCACTCTGTATCACTTAATATCCTGGTCCATATTATTTTTTTACACATTTATATTAGTATTTCTGTACGTTGAGTCATGAAAGTGTTATTTCTTGGTCAAAAAGAATATGCTTTCAAGATTGCAGTTGCTTCTACAGAATTAACTCCCCTCCCCAAAGAAAAAATTTTTGCCCCAAAAGGTATAGGTTCTACACTGAATTCTGCTGCTGCCTAATTGTGCACATTGGGCAGATTTCTTCTTTCTTTTTCTGTGTTGGCTTCCCTTCTCTGTGAAATGGAGGAAGTAATGTAGACAATGATCTTTAAGTTCCAATGGCCCACAAATCTTTACATTTACAAATTGTTGTTGCCAAATTTCAGAAAATTATTTAGGGCTATTCCAAGTCAATATGAAAATGTACTTTTTAAAAGGCTCCTGAAAGCAAAGCTAATTTAAGTTCCTTCTGATTTATGTTTGATTAATAAACAAATCCACTAACTGGAAGACTTTTGAGTCATTCAAGCTGTGAAATTTCCTTTCAGAGCTTTTTGAAAGCTGAGAGACACTGCTGAAAAAATTCTCATTTAAGCCAGATTTTGTTTATTTCATCCAATTCAGATCAGTTTGATAACTGCGTGTTTATGTGTGCTCTTAAATGTTCCCCAGTACTTGGACAGGGCACAATTGACCTGTTGGTCAATGAACAGATTTGGTTTTAATCAAGTTCCAAGGCAGATGTAGCACTGATGTGATAGTGATCTTTCATTTAAAAGCCATGCCTTGCTCACTGAACCTTGTAAAAACTAAATACATAAATAAAACTAAGAGGATGGGAAATATGTTGGTTTGGTTTCTTTCAACCTTCTGCTTATTGAGGGCCCAGAGCCAAAAGAGGGGGAAAGGAAGAATGATGGAGATTTTATTCTTTACTTACTTAACTGAGTAAGTCCAAGATGTCTGGAACCATCCTCTGAAAAATATAGTATTCACCAGTTTCTAGGAGTCTCTCAAGGAAATAGTCTTGGTTTAATACAGCAAATATCAAAGTGCACATTTGAATTCTATTAAAAACAATACAGGTGTGTTTTAGAATTTACATTGGTAGGATACTTTTAGGCCTATTATGCAAAAGATGGTTTGTAAATAATCTGTGGGGTAGTTAACCCAAGCTATGAAACTTGGTGTTAGAATTTTTATCCCTTTGTGTTGTTGGATCCTAACTAGGGGGAGTGCACATCACAAATAATTAGAACATATATACCAAAAAATGGTATTAATTTAATTTTTAAAAATGAATTTGAACCATAACAGATTAGGGCAACTAGCTCAAATGTGGCCTATTCACAGACTGGTTAGCATCCCTTGAAATAGAGCAAAAAGTGCTTCACAAACAGAGAATTACCAACACTATCAGATTCTTTTAAATAATCTTGAATTTAGGAATTTGAATATGTAAGAACCAACTACTAATTCTCCTTTTTAAATAGGAGCGGAAGCTTATAGGTTATGAAGTAGAAAGAATCTGGTGGGGTCATGATGGTCATGAGTGATTGGAAGTTATAGATAAGCCAGGGTAATGAGAAAATATAATCTAGAGGATATAGTTAGAAAAAATATATACTTACCTGGCAGGGGAGATACCATGATCACGAAGGTGGTTTTCCCAGGGCGAGGCTTATCCATTGCACTCTGGATGTGCTGACCTCTGTGATTTCCCCAAATGTGTGAAACTTGACTGTATAAGTTATGGTAGTGGGGGACTACACTCGCGCTTTCCCCTAAAAAGAAAATACATGTATCTACATATATGGAAGATGAAGAAGCCACTGAAAAGGAATAGTTGGGCCGGGGTAGTGAGAAGCCATATGACAAGATATGTACCTTCTTTGGATTCTGAGCAACATAAGTTCCTGAAGTCAGTGTTTCCTGGATTTCTTTTAAGGCTTAGCTTCATGGTCAAAATTTCTGTGTTCTCATTCTCAAACATATTCTTACAAACTACTTCATTCCACAAAATCTCACCCTATTATTTAAGGTAACAAGTTGAGACTTTGTTCCTTGCAACCAGAAAAGCTGAGTTAGAAACTTTTGTTATTAACTGCATTTTACAGATGAAGACACCAAGGCTTAAGGTCATATTCTAATAAGTTAAGAGCCTAGAATTCAGATCCAGGTTTATCTGACTCTAAGGTTCAAGCTTCTCTGTATGTCATGCACTCAAATATATTTATTGAAAGTGTTTAACTTTAGTTTCAATAGCAATATGCTCTCACTAATTCAGTCAGTCACTTTGGAACTAATTGTAAATTTATATGTATTAATGAATTTCTTTGCTAACATTAAAATATGGTATCATTTATGTATAACTACTGATTTTCTGTTACTGATATACATATATGTCTACACAATTGATATTTAATTAACTGGTTTGTACATAAAAATGTTTGTAGCATACTTTGCATTTCATTATCTCCCTCAGACAACATCACTTTGAAATTAAAAACAAATGAGACATGCCATAGACCCTTCAGTAACTTGCAAATTAAAAATTCTTGGCAACAAATTATAATTTTTTTTTCATTTTTTAAATTAAGGTATCATTGATATACACTCTTATGAAGGTTTCATAAGAAAAACAATATGGTTACTACATTCACCCTTATTATTGAATTCCCTCCCCATACTCCATTGCAGTCACTGTCCATCAGTGTAGTAAGATGCCGCAGAGTCCCTACTTGTCTTCTCTGTGCTACACTATCTTCCCCGTGACCCCACACACACCATGTGCACTAATCATGATACCCCTCAATCCCCTTCTCCCTCCCTCCCCCCCTGCCCTCCCACCCCCTCCACCTTTGGTAACCGCTAGTCCCTTCTTGGAGTCTGTGATGCTGCTGCTAAACAAATTATAATTTTTAAGATTTTTCTCTCTTTTACTAATCTTCTCCCCTTGTTTCAGTTCCTCTGTGTGGGTTCTTGTTGAAAGAAGAGGCTTTGATAGAGGATATTATTATTAGGGAAAAGGAAGCTTGGCTAGTTCCATGAAATGATATGTCTTAAAGAGAAGGGAGTTGTTAGTAATACCTCAGGGAGCCCAGTTCATGGGCAACATCCTGTACATTGGCAAATATCTCTTTCCGAACACCAGTTGGTGTTATATTTTACATATGTTGCTGCAACACAAAGCTTTTGAACAGTTTTGCTACATACAGGGGATCTCCAGGTATCTCAAGGACAGAGATAAAAATTTTCAAAGATATATTTATACATACACACATATATAATTATGTTGTATATGTAATACAAGCGCACATATATACACACAAGCATATACTATATATGCACAACCAAATTACTTTATAGAAATGCTACCTGTTTCTCTCTAGACTAAAAATAGTAAATGGATGCCTGCAGTTTTATTTTTGATTTACTTTACTAATATTTAAAAATTAGAAGATTTTATATAAAAATCCAGATTGTTGCTGTGTTACTGAAAAATTACAGTCCTGGCACCATTGAACCTGCATTCCCCCACAGGAATAGTTGTTTGGAGTTTAGTGCAGACTTCCCCCAACAGACATGAACTCTCTAGTTCACCACTGTCCCCATCATTCCCTGGTGTGTTAGGTCCAACTGGCTACTTAATCTACACATCACTTATGTGGCCCGTGGAGACATTCAAATCGACAATCTCTGATTGAGAACCCAGATTTCTTAAAGTTTAGTTGTAGTCGGGGTGACTGGGGGTAGAACATCTTCAGGTAATCCATAGGTGCTTGACCATACTCTGAGGAATGCTGTCAAGTGCAGAAATGCATCAACATCTCCTATAATGCTTTCCAAAGATCTACATTGGATCTCCCACTTCCCAAGTCCCCTTAAAGATCCAGATCTTAAAAGATCTCCTTTCTTTTATCCATTCTGCCATAGCTGCCAGGAATTTCATCCTGGGGTTGCAGTGGCAGCAGTAATAAGATGGCCAGTAGGAGCCCGAAACTTAGAGGGTAACAATCCTCTCACTTGGAAAAGTGGTTCTGAGAGTAGGGGAAAACATCGTTGGTTTTCTTTCTTCTGTTTTCCCATTGCTTGATACTCCCTCTCCCCAGATACAGAAGATGGAAAGTAGTAGGGAAATCAAAGAGAGGGTGGAATCAGGCAAAATGAGCCTCAAAAGTTATGTCTGAATTACTGGGCTCAAACCTGAGCTGAGCATGCAGTGAATCTGAATTCAACTGTGAATCTGAATGCAAAGTCTTTGAAAACTGAAATTATGTGAGGTCAACTTACTAAAAAGACATGATTCTAAATGTATATGGTCCTAATAATGCAACTTCAAAGTAGGTGGAACAAAAATTTATAGAACAGGAAGGGGAAATAGGGAAATCCAGAATTATAGTTGCAGACATCAACAGTCTTCTCTCAGAAACTGATAGAACAGACAGAAATAAGCTGCTTATACAGAAAATCAGCAAGGATCTGGAAATACTGAACAACACTAACCATAAACTGGATCTAATAGACATTTATAGAACCCTCTAACCATCAGCAGAATAGGTGTTCTTTTCAAGTACATGAAACAT
This sequence comes from Smutsia gigantea, assembly GCA_032199065.1. NCBI lineage: Eukaryota > Metazoa > Chordata > Mammalia > Pholidota > Manidae > Smutsia > Smutsia gigantea. The sequence continues at coordinate 27,713 of JAVSCE010015410.1, forward strand.
TCACTAAGGTAGACTATAACCTGGTCATTAAAACAAAAATTAAAAAATGTAAAAGAATTGAAACTGTGCAAAGTATGTTCCCTAGTCATAAAGAGTTACACTAAAAATTGATAACAGAAGGATAACAGGAAAATCTTGAAACCCTTGGAAAGCAAACAATATGCTTCTAAATAATCTGTGAATCAAAGAAAATTTCAAGGAAAACTAAAAAAATATTTTGAACTAAATGAAAATGGAAATACAACACATTAAAATTTGTGGGATGCAGATAAAACACTACTGAGAGGTGAAGTAATAGCATCAAATGCTTATATTAAAAAAGAAGAAAAATTTCAAATCAGTGATCTGTGTTTCTACCTTAGGAGACTAGAAAAAAGAGAGCAAAACAAATGCAAAGAAAGGAAAAGGAAAGTGATAATAAAGGTAAGAAATCAGTCATAGTGAAAACAGTAAACCAATAAAAAATTAATAAACCAAAAGCTGGTTCTTTGAAAAGATGAAATAAAATTGGTAATGTACAAAGACTGGCAAAAAGAAAAAGAGAGGCACAATGTATGAATATCAGGAATGAAAATATCATTACAGAATTAGACATTAAAAGGATAATAAGGGAGCATTACAAACAACTCTTCATGAATAAATTAAACGAGTCAGATGAAAAGGCCAGTTCCTCAAAAAACAAAAATGATCACCACTCACCAAAACAAAACAGATAATTTGAACTTTTCTATGGCTGTGAAAGAAAGTGAATCCATAGTTCAAGACCTTTCAAAAAGTAAACTTCCAAATGCAGATAGATGCATTGGTGAATTACTCCAACTCTCAAAAAATAACTACACAATCTCTTCCAGAAAATAGGTGAGGATGAAAAACTTCTCATTTAATGCCACAGCCAGCTTGGCATTACTCTGACACTGAAAACAAAGAAGGCATAAGAAAAGGAAAATAAAGAGCATTATCCTTTGTAAACATATATGAAAAAAATCCTTAACAAAATATAAACATAATAAATCCACCAATATATAAAAAAAATCTGGGGTTTATCCTGAGAATGTGAGTCTGGTTTATTGTTAGAAATCAGTCAATATAATCAATCTACTTTATTCATAGTCATATCAGTTGAAATAGAAAATCATTTGACAAAAAGTAAGCATCTATTTAAACTAGGAACAGAACTCTTTCAACCTAATAAAGAGCATCTACAAAATAACCTACAGCCAAAATTATATTTAATGATGAAAAACTGAATGCTTTCTGCTTAAGACCAGGAACAAGGCAAGGTGGTTTACTGTCATTACTTCTAGTTAAAACCATACTAGAAGTCCTAGCCAATATGATAAAGCATGAAAAGGAATTAAAAGGCATATATGGTGGAGAACTAAGGCAGTCCCTATTCACAGATGACATGATTGTCTGCATAGAAAATCCCAAGGAATCCACAAAAAAGTCCTAGAACTAATAAAGGAAGATCAGAGTATACAAACCCAACACTCAAAAGTCAGTTTGTATTTCTATATACTATTAATGTTTAGTTGGGCACTGAAATGAAAAAAAAGCAATACTATTTACCATTGCTTAAAAAATGAAATACTTTGTTGTAAATTTAATAAAACACATACAGGATCTGTATACTAAAAACTACAAAAGCATTGATGAAAAAAAAATCTAAATGGAAGGGCATACCATGTCCATGTTGTGGAAGATGCAACATAACAGAGGTTCATTTATCTTCAAATTCATCTTTAGATTTAATGCAATTACAGCAAACATTCCTATAGGACTTTAGTAAATACAGACAGATTAATTCTAAAATTCATATTGAAAAGCAAAGGATCAAGAATAGGGAAAATAATTTTGAAAAAGAAGAATAAAACTGGAGGAATCACCTTTTCTGAGTAGCAGAAAGCAATGTGGTATTGGCAAAGGGTAGATATATAGATCAAAGAAACAGAATAGAGAGTCCAGAAATAAACCTAAATAAATATGGCCAGTTGATTTTTTACCTAGGTGCTTAAGCAGTTTATAGAAGAAAGTTTATATAATCTTTTCAACATACTGAAACAGTTGGAACTGTCAATATAATTAAAAATGGGCAAAAATTTTATCCATAGAGGATGTAGAGATGCCAAATATGCACATTTAAAAATATTCAACACCATTAGTCTTTAGAAGATGAACATTGAAAGCATGAGATACGATGGTAACAATTAGAATGGCTAAAATAAAAAATACTGCTAATACCAAGTGCTAATGTGGATGCATGTCATCTGGAGCTCTCATCCTTTACTGGTGGGAATGCAAAATGGGATATGCAGTCACTAGAGAACAGTTTGTTAGTGCTTATAAAGTTAAACAAATGATTACCATATGCCTCTGTAAAATCACTCCTATGTTATTTACCCTGGAGACCTTGGTAAACCTTATGTTCACACAAGAACCCGGACACAAATATTTAGAGCAGCTCAATTCATAATATCCCCCAAACTGGAAACAACCCATAGGCCTTCAGCAGGTAAATGGGTAAACAAACTGTGATATATCCATACAATGGAATACTATGTGGCAATAAAAAATGGAACTACTGATAAACACAACAACGTGGATGAATCTCAAGTGATCATGCTGAATGAAAGGAGCCTGACTCAAAATGTATGGTGTGATTCCATTTATATGATATTCAAAAAAACAAAACTATAGGGATGAAACCAGAGCAGTTGTTATCAGGGTATGTGGTGGGGACAGGTATAAACTGTATGAGGGTGTTCCTTAAGAGTGATGAAAATATCTCTTGATTGTAGTGCTAGCTACATGAATCTATATGTATGTGAAAATTCATAGAATAGAACACAACAAAAGTCCCTTTTGCTGTAGGTTAATTTTAAAAATTAAAACACATTTTAAAAGCTTCCCTCTTAAAGCTAGGGTGTTGTTTGAGTTGTACACCACTTCTCTGGAGCAACTACCCAATGGTGGGCCGCTTAAACAACAGTTTTGGAACTCCCCTCTACTATGTTAGAAATTATTTTGGAGAATCACGGTAAATAGTAAATAACCTGCAGTAGGAGACAGACAGTCATTTCAAAGCAAGAGCATTAGGGAATTTGAAAGTAGAGACTCGGACCTTGCTGCGAAGTCAAACAGAAAACACAAATATTTGTATAGCTTTGTAACAAAAGAGCCATATGGGTTTTGGCCGAAAGACCTCTAATGGCACTTGTGGCTTTAAAATAACTGAGCCCCACTCGTATTATGTGGAAATCACACACAGATGTACTGCATGTCAGGGACCACAGTACTGCCTTGGGAAGAGGACATTCAAGATAAAACCCACACTGACAAGGAGGAGAATCTGTCTACTTGTGCAGATGTGGTGAGCCCGATAACTTCTTGGCACTAGAACTTGAGATTGCGTGCGGTACTTAGAAGAGTCATTTGGATCACTTTGCAATTGTGGGTTCATGACTATTTCTATTTTCAGCTGCACAGATAGCATCTTAAGCCTTTTAGTTTGGGGATGGGGCATTTGGGGATCAAGAACAAAATGTGGGCTTTGTGGAGTGAGTAGAGTGTGGTTATTGATAGAGACTGGGGTTTCCAGTACTGTACCCAGTCAGCTGCAAAGTCTCACATCCTGTCTGTTTCCAAAAAGGAGATACTTAATCACAACTTCCCTTTTCACAGGATTAAATCACATGCTTATACATTTATGGTTTTGGGTTAAGGAAGTTAGGATCAAGTAGGGTTCTAGGCATATAAGTAACAAGAATAATTTTAGGTTACTTTGAAGGAATGCAATAGAAAGACAAAGGGTAACTCTCAGAATCAAAGGAAAAGCTTGTCTCCAAAATAATAGGAACCTGGATCACAGGAATTATATTTGGTCAACCACTTCAGAGAATTGCCTTCCAGATCAAGGGAGAAACTTCAGGCATTTTCCCCATTTTCATTTCACTCAAGATCCAGTGTGTGCTAAGTTCTCGCTCTTTGGCCAGAGAAGAGGTTAAGTGACATGCAGTGGGAAGAGAGTAGTTACACAAAAGTAAACCAAAGTTCTGTTTCCCTGAGAAAGGGTGGGTTATTGGGCAGACAGAACCAACACTTTCCAGCACACCATGAGGGTTTATGCTACTTTCTAAACAAAATAGCCCTGGAGAGTGTGGGTGTGACGCAGGGAGAGGTGGGGAAGGTATTGTGTGTTATGGGCAGAACAAACAAGAGATTAGGAACTGGACCTGGACCAGAACTCCCAAAGGGATCTGCCATAAGCTGAACTCTGCTTGCCTTATTTAAAGAATGAAGAGGTTGGATTAGCTGTTCCCTAAGATATCTTTTCCTCCAAATCTTAGAAGTATACTTTGGGCCAGGATTGTATTTATTAACTGAATATAAGTCTGTGTTAAGTCCAGCATGATTTTTAAAATTTTGCTATTATTAATATACAATTACATGAGCAACATTATGGTTATTAGACTCCCCATTTATCAAGTCCCCACCACATACCCATTGCAGTCACTGTCCATCAGCATAGTAAGATGTTATAGAATCACTACTTGTCTTCTCTGTGTTATACTGTCTTCCCTGTATCCCCAAACACCAACCTCAACCCTGCTAGATTATGTGTGCTGATTGTAATAGCCCTTTTTCCCCCATATCCCTCCCTTCCCACCCATCTTCTCATTCCCTTTCCCTTTGGTAACTGTTAGTCCATTCTTGGGTTCTGTGAGTCTGCTGCTGTTTTATTCCTTCAGATTTTTCTTTGTCCTTACACTCCACAGATGAGTGAAATCATTTGATACTTGTCTTTCTCCGCCTGGCTTATTTCACTGAGCATAATACCCTCTAGCTCCATCCATGTTGTTGCAAATGGTAGGATTTGTTTTCTTCTTATGGCTGAATAATATTCCATTGTATATATATACCACATCTTCTTTATCCATTCATCTATGATAGACACTTAGGTTGCTTCCATTTCTTGGCTATTGTACATACTGCTGCGATAAACATAGGGGTGCAGATGTCTTTTTCAAACTGGGCTGCTGCATTTTTAGGGTAAATTCCTAGGAGTGGAAATCCTGGGTCTAATGGTATTTCTATTTTGAGTTTTTTGAGGAACCTCCATACTGCTTTCCACAATGGTTGAACTAGTTTACATTCCTACCAGCAGTGTAGGAGGGTTCCCCTTTCCCCACATCCTCACCAATATTTGTTGTTGTTTGTCTTTTGGATGGCGACCATCCTTACTGGTGTGAGGTGATATCTCATTGTGGTTTTAATTTGCATTTCTCTGATGACTAGTGATGTGGAGCATCTTTTCATGTGCCTGTTGGCCATCTGAATTTCTTCTTTGGAGAAGTGTCTGTTCAGGTCCTCTGCCCATTTTTTAATTGCTTATTTGCTTTTTGTTTGTTGAGGTGCGTGAGCTCTTTATGTAATTTGGATGTCAACCCCTTATCGAATATGTCATTTATGAATATATTCTCCCATACTGTAGGATGTCTTTTTGTTCTACTGACAGTATCCTTTGCTGTACAGAAGCTTTTTAGTTTGATATAGTCCTATTTGTTCATTTTTGCTTTTGTTTCCCTTGCCCAGGGAGATGTTCATGAAGAAGTTGCTCATGTTTATGTCTGAGAGATTTTTGCCTGTATTTTTTTCTAAGAGTTTTATGGTTTCATGACTTACATTCAGGTCTTTGATCCATTTTGAGTTTACTTTTGTATATGGGGTTAGACAGTAATCCAGTTTCATTCTCTTACATGTTGCTGTCCAGTTTTGCTAACACCAGCTGTTGAAGAGGCTGTCATTTCCCCACTGTATATCCATGGCTCCTTTATCATATATTAATTGACCATATATGCTTTGGTTTATATCTGGGCTCTCTATTCTGTTCCAGTGGTCTGTGGGTCAGTTCTTGTGCCAGTATCAAATTGTCTTGATTACTGTGGCTTTGTAGTAGAGCTTGAAGTCAGGGAGTGTAATTCCCCCTGTTTTATTCTTCCTTCTTAGGATTGCTTTGGCTATTCGGGGTCTTTTGTGGTTCCATATGAATTTTAGAACTATTTGCTCTAGTCCATTGAAGGATGCTGTTGGTATTTTGATAGGGATTGCATTGAATCTGTAGATTGCTTTAGGCAGGATGACCATTTTGACAATATTAATTCTTCCTAGCCAAGAGCATGGGATGAATTTCCATTTATTAGTGTCCTCTTTAATTTCTCTTAAGAGTCTTGTAGTTTTCAGGGTATAGGTCTTTCACTTCCTTGGTTAGCTTTATTCCTAGGTATTTTATTCTTTTTGATGCAATTGTGAATGGAATTGTTTTCCTGATTTCTCTTTCTGCTAATTCATTGTTAGTGTATAGGATTGCAACAGATTTCTGTGTATATTTTTCTATCCCGCAACAATACTGAATTCAGATATTAGATCTAGTAGTTTTGGAGTGGATTCTTTAGGGTTTTTTATGTACTATATCATGTCAGCTGCAAAAAGGGACAGTTTGCCTTCTTCCTTGCCAATCTGGATGCCTTTTATTTCTTTGTGTTGCCCGATTGCTGTGGCTCGGACCTCCAGAAGTATGTTGAATAAAAGTGGGGAGAGTGGACATCCTTGTCTTAGTGTATAGGAATGCAACAGATTTCTGTGTATTAATTTTGTATCCTGCAACTTTGCTGAATTCAGATATTAGATCTCATAGTTTTGGAGTGGATTCTGTAGGGTTTTTATGTACACTATCATGTCATCTTCAAACAAGGACAGTTTGACTTCTTCCTTGCCAATCTTGATGCCTTTTATTTCTTTGCATTGTGTGATTCCTGTCCCTAGGACCTCTAGAACTACATTGAATAAACGTGGGGAGAGTGGGCATCCTTGTCTTGTCCCAATCTCAAAGGAAAAGCTTTCAGCTTCTTGCTGTTAAGTATAATGTTGGCTGTGGGTTTGTCATATATGGCCTTTATTATGTTGAGGTACTTGCCCTCTATACCCATTTTGTTGAGAGTTTTTATCATGAATGGATGCTGAATTTTGTCAAATGCTTTTTCAGCATCTTTGGAGATGATCATGTGGTTTTTGTCCTTCTTTTTGTTGATGTGGTGGATGATGTTGATGGATTTTCGAATGTTGTACCATCCTTGCATCCCTAGGATGAATCCCACTTGATCATGATGGATGATCTTTTTCATGTATTTTTGAATTCGGTTTGCTAATATTTTGTTGAGTATTTTTGCATCTACGTTCATCAGGGATATTGGTCTGTAATTTTCTTTTTTTGTGGTGTCTTTGCCTGGTTTTGGTATTAGAATGATGTTTCAATCGTAGAATGAGTTTGGGAGTATTCCCTCTTTTTCTACTTTTTGGAAAACTTTAATGAGGATGGGTATTAGGTCATCACTAAATGTTTGATAAAATTCAGCAGTGAAACCATGTGGTCCGGGAGATTTGTTCTTACGTAGTTTTTTGATTACCAATTCAATTTCTTTGCTGGTAATTCATCCATTCTTATTTCTGTTTCTTCCTGGGTCAGCCTTGGAAGATTGTATTTTTCTAGAAAGTTGTCCATTTCTTCTAGGTTATACAGTTTGTTACCATATAATTTTTCATAGTATTCTTTCATAATTCTTTGTATTTCTGTGGTGTTCATAGTGATTTTTCCTTTCTCATTTTTGATTCTGTTTATGTGCATAGACTCTATTTTTTCCTTGATAAGTCTGGCTAGGGGTTTATCTATTTTGTTTATTTTCTCAAAGAATGAGCTCTTGATTTCATTGATTCTTTCAATTGTTTTATTCTTCTCAATTTTATTTATTTCTGCTTTAATCTTTATTATGTCCCTCTTTCTACTGACTTTGGGCCTTATTCGTTCTTCCTTTTGTAGTTTCATTAACTGTGAGTTTAGACTGCTCATTTGGGTTGTTCTTCTTTCCTGAGGTAGGCCTGTATTGCAATATATTTCCCTCTTAGCATGGCCTTTGCTGCATCCCACAGATTTTGTGGTGTTGAATTATTGTTGTTATTTGTCTCCATATATTGCTTGATCTCTGTTTTTATTTGGTCATTGATCCATTGATTATTTAGGAGCATGTTATTAAGCCTTCACATGTTTGTGGGCTTTTTTCATTTTCTTTATGTAATTTATTTCTAGTTTCATAACTTTGTGATCTGAGAAACTGGTTGGTATAATTTCAGTCTTTCTGAATTTACTGAGGCTCTTTTTGTGGCCTAGTACATGATCTATTCTTGAAAATGTTTCATGTGTACTTGAGAAGAATGTGTATTCTGTTGCTTTTTGGATGGAGTGTTCTGTAGATGTCCATTAGGTCTATCTCTTCTAATATGTTGTTCAGTGCCTCTGTCTCTTTACTTATTTTCTGGCTGGTTGATCTGTCCTTTGGAGTGAGTGGTGTGTTGAAGTCTCCTAAAATGAATGCATTGCATTCTATTTCCCCCTTTAATTCTGTTAGTATTTGTTTCACATATGTAGGTGATCCTGTGTTGGGTGCATAGGTATTTATAATAGTTATATTCTCTTGTTGGACTGACCCTTTTATCATTATGTAATGTCCTTCTTTGTCTCTTGTGACTTTCTTTGTTTCAAAGTCTATTTTGTATGATAGAAGTCCTGCAACTCCTTCTTTTTTCTCCCTACTATTTGCATGAAATACCTTTTTCCATCCCTTCAGTTTTAGTCTGTGTATGTCTTTGAGTTTAAAGTGAGCCTCTCATAGGCAGCATATAGATGGGTCTTGTTTTTTATCCATTCAGTGACTGTACATCTTTTGATTCATGCATTTAAACCGTTTACATTTAGGGTGATCGGTTGGTATGTAGTTATTGACATTGCAGGCTTTACATTTGTGGTTACCAAAGGTTCAAGGGTAATTCCCTTACTATCTAACAGTCTAATTTAACTTACTTGGTATGCTATTACAAACACATCCTAAAGGTTCTTTTTTTTTTCCCTCCTCTTTCTCCCTCCTCCATTCTTTGTATGTTATGAATCATATTGTGTACTTTGTGTCTTCCCTTGGGTGACATCTGTTTAGCCTTAGGAATACTTCCATCTATAGGAGTCCCTCCAAAATGCACTGTAGAGGTGGTTTGTGGGACGTAAATTCTCTCAGCTTTTGCTTATCTGAAAATTGTTTAATCCCTCCTTCAAAATTAAGCTTGCTGGGTAGAGTGTTCTTGGTTCAAGGCCCTTCTGCTTCAGTGCATTAAATATATCATGCCACTCCCACTGGCCTGTAAGGTTTCTGTTGAGAAGTCTGATGATAACCTGATGGATTTTCCTTTGTATGTGATCGTTTTTCTCTCTCTAGATGCTTTTAAAAGTCTGTCTTTATCCTTGATCTTTGCCATTTTAATTATTATATGTCTTGATGTTGTCTTCCTTGGGTCCCTTGTGTTGGGAGTCTGTGCACCTCCATGACTTGAGAGACTATCTCCTTCCCCAGATGGGGGAAGTTTTCAGCAATTACCTCCTCAATGACACTTTCTATCCCTTTTTCTCTCTCTTCTTCTTTTGGTACCCCTATAATGCGGATATTGTTCCATTTGGATTGGTCACACAGTTGTCTCAATATTCTTTCATTCTTAGAGATTCTTTTTTCTCTCTGTGCCTCACCTTCTTTGTATTCCTCTTCTCTAACTTCTAATCCATTTGCCATGTCTTCTACTACATCTAATCTGCTTTTAAATCTCTCCATTGTATTTTAATTTCAGATATGGTATTTCTTAATGATTGAATCTCTGTCTTAAATTAGTCTCTGAGTTCTTGAATATTTTTCTGTACCTCCATGAGCATGATTATAATTTTTATTATCAACTTTCTTTCTGGAAGATTGGTGAGTTCAATTTCATTTAGCTTTCTTTCTGTGGTTTGTGAGATTTTGGTCTGAACAGTGCTCTTTTGACATTTCATATTTCTGTGTGGTGCCCGCTAGTGCACAGAAGCTCCAGTCTCTGGAGCTGCTCAGCCCCTAGAGTGAGGTTTGGGGTCATAGGGGAGCGGAGGTGGTGCCTGGGGGGAGAAAATATCTGTTTCCTTATACCCATCTGCAGTGTCTGTCTCCAGTGTCAGAGGCAGTGGGCTAAGCACACAGGTGTGAGCCTCTGTGCTTTGCGTCTCTAGCTGTTGTAGGCGGGGCCTCCCTCTGGCTGTCCGGACACCAGCACAGTGACTGCCAGTCTGCAAACCGGTGCCAGCAGGCTAGAAGGAAGGTGTAGCAGGCTGCGTGTCACAGTGCAGGGCCTTGGAGCTGAGTCGGCAGCCAGGAGTATGGAGCAGCTGAAGCTCCTCAAAGTTCCCAACCAGCTGATCAGAACATGCCCAGACAGCCTTAACCTTGCCCAGACAACCTTAACCTTGTCCAGCTCTCCCTTCTCCTGTGTAGCAACCTCCGCCCAAACCCCACCCCTTCAGGAGCCCTTTCACTGCTAGGTAGCCTCTCATACTGCCTGCTTTTCTTCTGATTCTGACACAGAGCTACCGGATGTGGATCCCCTCCTCCACAAATGGCCAGAATGCCAGTTTCTCAAGCACTCCTTCTGTCCAAGCTCCCCAACATTCAGAGCACCACACACTATAGGTTTCTGCTCACAAAGCAGATCTCCAGGGCTAGGTGTTCAGCAGTCCAAGGTTTCCACCCCCTCCCCTGCTCCGTTTCTCTTCCTCCTGCCTGTGCGCTGGCGTTGGGGAAGGGCTTGGGTTCCACCGGATTAAGGCTTTCGTATGTTACACTGTTTCGTGAGGTCTGCTCTGTTCGTGAGGTGTGTATGCAGTCTGGTTCAACCTTCTTTCTAGTTGCTGTTTTAAGGTTAGTTGTATTAATTAACTTTATTTTTGTACTTTTTGTGGTTTTGGGAGGAGCTCTCCATCTCACCTCTCATGCTGCCATCTTGAATTACAGCGTGATTTTTTTGATTGCTTATAGCAGTTGTTCCTATATGTTAAGAGTGCACAAGAATCCTATGGGGATTGAATGTGTGGATTTCCTTGTTAAAATACAGATTCCAAGGTTCCATCCCCAGAGATTCAGATTCAATCATGCTGAGTGGAGCCCAAGAATCTGCATTTTAAACAAAATGGCCCGGTACTTCTGATGCAAGGTGGTCTACTTACAGACTTTAATATCTATTTTGTGGTTCTCAATCCCTGCAAGGGAATCTCCTTACTTGGAGCTGCAGGTATTTAAGAATGTTTAAAGTTGGGCAACTGGTCTGCCCCTAAGAGCTCCCTCCTAGGCCCCTGGATGTGATGTGAAGATGCTGGGGAGATGGTGGATCCTGGAGTTGCCAGGGGCTCCATCATCTGTGTATTGGGACACAACAACCCAGGGCTCCTGCTTTTTTTCCTCACACCTCTTCACTCTTTATGCCTCAAGAGTAGTTGTGGGGTTGAGAATCTGCCATGAGTACTTCAGAACTTTTCTTATTGTGGGAATTGTATGAAGATTTTCAATAGAACACATGAGGACATGTGTTTCGGTTCAGCAGGGTCTGATATCTAAATTTCTGGTTTTAAGAAATGTAACCCCCAGGCTACCCTTTCACATTAAACCCTTTCACAAAGCTCATTTTAAGAGTTACATTGAAGGAAGAATAGTCCATTGTTTTCTTAAGCGTTATTTATACACCTCCCTCTATTCAAATGCTTTTTAAAACTATTCAGTTTCTCTCAAGTTAGTCTGTGCATACATATAGTTTTTAAATGGTGAAGGAATATGTTTTATGTGTATAAATGCCCCTCTGTCTACTAGCTTTTACAATGTATCATTAAAACCCATCTATAGTGAATGCCCAAAGGTCCTTAGCTTTTGATGCAGGATAGAAGAATTTGGTCATTTGGACCAGCAAGCACTCCAAATAAATTAGGAGTCCTGAGCAAAGGAAAGTGAATTATAGCATGGACAAAATAAGTTTAAGTAGTGACATAACTTGGTTATATCAAAGAAACCCACTTGTGTATTAAGTAAAAATCATAATTAGTAAATAAAAAAATTACAATCCTAGGAGGATATTACCCCAGTGTTTGAGTTAACTGGATGGATATCGTATGATTTATGGTGTGCAAAACACTTTCCCATACATTCTCGTTTGATACACCCTCTTGTCTTTATTGGTTCCAATCTTAGGACAGAGATTCGATGGGAAATCTTGATCTATAGCTTCTAACAACATGGCTAAGGCCCTTTATAGATAAGAACTCTTTGTGGCTGATTGGTCCTCTCTCCTATTTCTGTGTTATGTTTCAAATGAAACTGTCCTGTCTTTTTTGATGCTTGACTGGTTGTGTATATGCTGTGTGTGTGTGTGTGTGTGTGTGTGTGTGTGCGTGTGTATGTGAGAGAGAGAGAGAGAGAGTGTGTGATGGGGAAACAGGCTAGGATGTGAGGGGGTGAATATATGAAGGATAAATTCTACAAGTTATTATTCTTGTTTTATCTTTCCCTTTCTCCGATACTGGAGGGAAGCTCTGAATATTCTTTGGCATCAAGAAATGTTGATATTTGAGGGAGGAACAAAAGTGTTTATTCTTCAGAGTTAAAAAAAAAAAGACCTCAGCAAGTATGCATTCTGTTCCACTTGGTCTTGTAAGTCTTTTGCCAGTGGGATGTGCTTTATATCTTCACTCTGGTGAAACATCCCCACATCTCCTGATCGACATTCCTCCAGTTGCATGCTTCATAAATTAGGAGGGAGGGTGCCATTGTAATACTTGACCATATAAGGGGAAGAGAGGCCCTGCTGTTATTTGGTTTTGCCCTCATGTCAGAACTGTATATACACTCAAGGCCTTTTAAGGGAACGTGATGCGTGCAGGGAAAACATCCCCAGGCAGTCCATCCATTTTCTTCACTACTGCAGAATTAGTGCCTGCAGGCTTTTTGTCACTTAAAAGCATAAATTAAAGGGGGTTGCTAGCACCAGGCTCGAGGGAGGAGAACCTCAGAAGACACTTGCTGCCTAGCACTGTTAGTGTCTTAGAGTTCACTAAAAGCCTATCTCACAACTTGGCCTTCTGACTTGTAGTGAGAAATTCACAACTTACACATCCTGACACTCACTTGAGCACCCCACTCTCTGGTATGAATAATGATGGCTGCAGTAAGGTGATCACAGCTTCCTTAAGATTTCAGATGAATCCTGTCTGTAGTATTTGTCTCTGTATAGTACAAGGTCTTGAATTCAGAGAGAGCTGGCTTTGAACCACAGAGCATTCCCTTCCTAGCTCTTAGAATTTGGACAGTTACATAACCTCTCTGAGGCCCAATGTCCTCATCTAAAAATGGAGAAGATAAATATGATAAAATTTATTTTAAAGTGTTTAGCACAGTACTTGGCATAGAGTACATGCTTAATAAATGTTAGTAGTTAATATTATTGCTCTTACTGCCAGAAGAGAGCCATAGCTTTGCTCTTTACAGCAACATATTTTCTATGATTCCACTGCTCTGATTGAGCACACTTTTTATAAACAGATTTTCTGTATAGGCAAAACACATTCCACAGTATTCATAGAGGCCTTGAAGAATGTTTGGCACAATTTATTATACAGAAAACAGGCTCTAGAATTGGATAGGTCAAGACCTGAATCCCTGTTTGGCCATTTATCAGCTTATGGCATTGGACAAACTCCTTAATCTCTTGGCACCTCAGTTTTGTAGTCTTTAGTCTGGTGATACAGTTGTATAAATCCAGGCATTTTGGTTACCAGGGCAGAAACAAATGAAGTTAGAGCAAGACAGAAAAAATTTATTGCAGACCTATAGAGGTTTCATGGAGATAAAATGTGGTTCTGTGGACTCCTCAGTGCCACTGGTAAGTGAGGTGGTGACCCTGTGCTCTCTCGGGTCTCATGTGGCTCAGTCTACCAGCACAGTCTGGACACTGTGCTCCAGCCTGGTCAAATTGTGGCTGGGACACTTCTTCTGGAAGAGGCAGCAAGTAGTAGGGGGCACTTCTCTGGGCTGGGGCGCTTTTCTTGGGTGGGCAGCAAGTAACATCACGTGACAGAGCAGCATGATGATGCCTAGTTCGTGGGAGTGCTTGGAGCTTCAGCGTGCCTGGTATGAGGTCCGTGCTCGGGAAATGTTAGTTCCACTCCCTCTCCTGACCCCACCTACTCCCTTCCTCATGAGTAAACACACACTCCAGGCCTAGAACTATAGCACCCAAGAGCGGGAGGGGAAGGAGAGCCCTGATGTCAGTTCTGGGTTAAAATTCAAAGGGAGAGAGGTAGTTAAGTTGGGGAAGAGGGAAAGTAAGAGGGGCCTTGAAAGGAGGAGGAGCTTCTACTTACAGGTTTATAGGTTGTCTCCTCCGAGTCCAGCTAGTCCTATACTCATTTCCTTCTTTGAATTCCACCCTCTTGAGCTACATTTTCAGTAAACAAAAGTCCTGCAGGATAGGTCAAATGATATAAATGTAACAATGTGTGTCCTTTGAATGCCAGCCCCTCTGTTCTGGCAGGTCTGGCAGTAGGGCAACTGTAGGGCAACCAGGTACCCGAATCATACAGCAAAGGGGGTGTTGGGAGGCACCTAGGGAAGGCTGCGTGTGACCTCCCTGGAGGCTCCTGCACCTTCAGGGCAGAGCCCTGGTCCCACCTAGAGGTTGTCAGTCAGCACCCAGGAGCCCCATGCTGAACTCATTAACAAACCTGCCTTGGCTGGGACCTCTGATAGGTCAGGGGTTTTCAAACATTTGCTGTTCACAGGCATAGCCCACTCCCATCAGGAGTTCCTGTTGTTACCTGCAGTGATTCTCAAAGCAGGTGGGGCTCTGCCCGTTTGCATCCCCCTCCTCTGAGTTTCTGCTCATCCTTCCTGGCCCCAATGGAATGTAGCCCAGAATCATTTTAAGTCAATAAACATCCCTCAAGTGCCTGTCCAGTGCGTGGCCCTGTGCTAGGAGTTGACATTCAAGGAAGGACACAGCCCTTGTCCACCTGAAGCTGCTGCACTAGGACACCAGTGTCAAAAGGGAGGTGCAACACAATTCTGTGGGGGAGCAGAAGAGGATGCAGTGGTGGCGTGATTTGTCACCCCCAAGGAACCTTTGGAGGGGACTTCTCTCACAGTGGGGCTTAGAAGATGCTTCCCACAAGACTGAAGGTTAAAGGACAGTGAAAGGTCAGCTGGCTGAGATGAGGGAAGTGGTATCACCAAGTTGTGGAGGCAGAAAGCATGGCTTATCTGGGAACTGCAAGCCTTTGGAGCCCTGGGAAGTAAAAATTGTGGAGTATTTCTTCAGGGGAAGACAGACTATTTCCCTCAATTCCAGGCTCAATTATGAGTTGTTTTGCTGGAGCCTCCAAGATCACACCTCCTTCAGCTCCATGCACCTTCCTGGGAAGCAGTCTGTCCCAGTCCATGTGGCTGGTGAGGAGTAGAGTGGCAGTTGGACCTGGCCTCTTTTCTTGGAAGCCCTCAAAAGCTCACTTTTCCCAATCAGGATGAGGATTTCCATCTGTTTAATTGTGTTGCATTTCTGGCATGTTTACTGTGTGTCAAAAACACCCCCATCTTTACCTATAAAGACACCGAGGTTCACAGAAATGAAGTAGCTTACCCAGGCCACAAGATAGTGAAAGGTGGAGTCAGAATTTGAACACACAGCCATACACCTAGATGCCTCAGCTTGTTCTCTCTGCTGCCCAGCCTCCCTCAAGCATTATGTGAAAAGTGAGCAAAGAAGTGGGACCGACTCCTCAACAGCAGAGATCATTATTATTCCAATTCCTTAGATGCAGAAACCCAGGGTAAGAGGGTAAGTTCCTGGCCTATGAGGATCACAGAATGAGAAGTGTAAGAGCTGTGCTTGTCAGTTTCAAAGCCGGTGTGGTACAGGTTTGGAGGGCTAGTTCTGCTCACACTTGTGAGGAATGCCATGGTGAAGCAAGAGCTGGGCCTCAGCCTGCCGGGGTTTAAATGACATCATGCATATTTTCACATGATAGACTGTGCTAAGCATGATCTTCAGTGTCAGTTTGAATCTGGAGCCCCAATCAAATAATATTAAACAATATGCAGTTATGTGCATCAAAACTCAGTTATTAACATTTTGAATTCATACACATACACACAGACACTCTTACATAGGTTAACTGATTAATATAATTTGCATATAATTTGAGTGTTTTTGTGAACCTGCCTAGAAATAAGAAACACTACTTGTTATAGGTATAGGCATCTGGGCCCTAACCTAGACCTACTATATCAAAACATTCTAGTGAAGAGGCCTAGGCTTTGTATCTTTAATTAGTACTCCCGATGATCAAGAAAATGTGGGAAGTACTAGCATCTTCTGAGAAACTGAACAGTTAAGTACCACCAGCTAGGCAAAAAAAAGAGGGAAACTTGTCTAAGTGTGTATGCTAAGTTAAACCAGTAAGGGCACTATCTGGGTGCTCCACTGATACCATCTTACTGAAAGTTTATAAAAGTTTACATCATATAAAGTCATCTTGCTACTTGCATTTGGATTGAATATGCCATGTTTGGTTTCATGAGGGGAAAAAAACTCTCCAACTGTCTTATTTCATCTAGGTAGAAAATCTGTTATGAGTGAATAATCATTTCTTTTTCTGACCCCTGGAACGTTGCCTTGAGATTTTTGGAGAAACTTAGTCAATAGCCTAGTGCCAGGTTAGTGTGCATGTATCCATATCTGGTGCTCCAGATGGGCATAATTAACTGCATTGCATTTTGGCAGAGAAAATGTGAGCTAACTGAGAGGATTCTGGGTTGGAATGTTCAGAAATGAATTGTAGGATCTTCTGAAAATAAGTGTAGTATGTTGTGGGGATAGGGTGGAGGAGAAGATGAAACATTCTTCCTAAAAACCTTACTGTGCACAGAACTACCTGAAGTACTGATAGGAGTTATACCACTTCCCTTGCCTCCAACACACACACGCACAAGCACACAAAAATGCACACATGCCCACAGCACCAGGGTCATTTTATCCCTCATTGGCCTTCTCAGCTCTTTTCCTAGGGCCTTTCATATTCATGGACTTAAAATTAGAGACCTGAAAATGATCATTAGCTCCAAAATGAAGAAAACTTCAGTATCAACATGATTAACTGTCTAATGTGTATAAAGTGCAACATGCTGTCACTTCATTATTAAATTTGGTATCTAAGAAATCACCACAACACTTGAAAATAATTTGTATGATGTAGATGTATTTTCTCACTTTGAAAGGATTCCTGAGTGTGCGTGATGGATGAGAAATCATTGCCAATAGTTAATTAGTGACTCGTAGCCTTATTTCAAAAACCAAATTATAAAATCCTTTCAAGATTCTTCTGGAGCAAAAAGTAGATTTTTATGTGTGATGTGGATATATTTTAGAATGTTTGGTATGATACAGGTGAGACCTCATACACACATGCACATTCACAGAGTTCATCACCACCAAAATGCTGTTGGACAGAGCATGTGGTTGGAGAAAAAGGAAAGTGCTGTTCAAAGCTGTGTCTTCAACAGTTCAAAGACTGTGAAAAGCTTTTGGGTCCACCCTTATTCATCAGACCATTTGGGAGGATGCGATCCCCCCTTGCTAAATCAGAAAAGTGTTAAAGGAACTTGAAAGCAGTAGCTTCTACTCTGCATAAATTCAGATGAGACTGTTGGAGAGCTGCTGCATGCAGCTGCACAAGATGTGCCCTATATAAGGGCACCACGTTCCAAGGGGCAATGTTCACACTGAAGACACCTATAATGAATATTTGTTATGAAAGTGTTTCAGTAGTAAAAGTGTTCCTGTCTAAGAAAAGTAGTGTGCTGCAACACTTTTTCATAGCTGGAAATTGTTGGGTCTTGATGTGGGGGTACCTTTATCACAAAGGCACTGTTTGGGCTGTAGCCCTGCACTGACAGAGAAAGTGATACTCCTATTACTCCATTCATCTTTATCATACCTTTACACTAGGATGTGAGATCTTGACCTAAAGAGAATTGTTCCTCTCACACAAGACAGTGGCCCTGAGGTGGTTCTCAGTGCCCAGAAACCATCATGTCTGATCTGACCTTGCCCTTCCTCTGTGATAAAGTTTTTCCTAAGTCCTCAATTCAGCCCAGCAGTAGCCTATACAAGGAGTTGATTCACACAGATAAACATTCTTGGGCTTCAGTCTCTGAGAAGTAAAGAGTGGCCTTCTTATTTCCCTGGGGAGTGTCTGCTTCTTCAGTTAATTTCAGAAACTGTGTGTTCTTGCCAGCTTTTTCTGATTCCCATCCTCCAGAGACAGCTAGGCCCTCAGAGAGAGAGTCTGTCTCAGCTGCAGCCAGCACTTGGGTGACTCTAAATGCAAACAGCTGCTTTTCCCACCTCCTTCCTCTTCCCCCACTGCCTTCCTGGGGACTGAACCCCTGGACCATACCTCTCAAGGGAAAGGAGCATGACTTCTCAGATACCAGAGAGCCTGCTGTCAGCCCCCCACTGGCCATGCCCCTGGGCTACCCCTGCGTGCTGAGCTCAGAACTTCTTGCAATCTAGGATCTTGAGGGGCATATCTCTGCTTCCCTGGGATGCCCTTCCAACTTCTCTCTCAGCCTCTTCAGGAAAAGCATCGTGCGGAGGATCCTTAATGAGACTTAAGACTATTTGACAAATTCCTGCTCCCTTGCTCTTCAGAAGTGTTCAATAAGAGAAAATTTCTTTGAAGCATACCCCTGCCATAGTCATATGAAGAATATATTTCTTGATTCATCTTAACCAACCTTTCCCAGTATGTGCTAAATGGAACATCAGCCCCACGAGATGCTCCTTGTAAACATGAGAAATGTGTACCCTACTTTCTCTTAGAAGTTTTACAGTGAAATGGGTGTTTAGTTCTGAGATATGCCACAAAGGTAAAGAGGCCAGTTTTACCAGAATTTCCTACCTTTTCACAATAAGCTTACAGCGTGAGACTTGGCAAACTAACATACACTTAATTAGAAGTAAGGTTATCAATAATTTCAGCCAAACCTTTGTATGTAATTTCATTTGGAGATTCGTCCACCATAACTTAATTTTATCCTGAACTATCAATGGTCTCATGTATTTGCTCCCACTGTTTTTGAAGAACTTAGTGCTAGAGTCTAAATTACATTTTATACCCATGTAAGAGGAATGTGCAGACTGTCAATATGCCTCTTCCGAAGGTCAGGGCCCCTGCCAGGCAGCTATCTTCACCCAGCTCTGTCTCTGGATTCTAGGAATGCATGTGGGAGTGGGGAAGTGCTAGTCTTGATGTTACTTGCCCCAGGGTACTGTACAATCCATGATGCTCCATCCCCCCCCTGCTTGCACTTGTGTAAATACTTCCTGTGTTAAACTCTCCTCAGATTACTCAGTGTGTTGTCTATTTTGTTGGGACTCTAACTGATATAAAGAGTATCCCCACCTAAGTGAACTATGTGTGCAAGGATCTGAAGCTGCGTGATGCTTTAAGGAGGCCCTATCAAAACAGTAGTTTGCAATGGCAGGTGGATAGAGGAGGAGGCAGGAAGCAGCTCTGCAGTGGTAACCGCGCTGCCAGCTGCTGCCAGTATCAGTGCACTGCTCTGGATGCTCAAGGCTTCCCAAACATCACCCCGTTTAGTACTCCCTGAGTAAGGAGATTCATTGTTACTACGTTTCGCAGGTGAAAGAGCTGGGCTTATTGAGTTTCAGTAACTTGGCCAAGGTCACACAGCCGAGGAGGGGTGGAGCTAGGTGGGGACTCATGCAGTCAGAAGTCAAGAGTTCATTCTCTCAACTGTGCAAAAGTATTTGGACTTGATTCCACAGGCAACGCATGTTTGCCTACCCTTCTTCCTGTCTCCTCAGCTTTATTTTGTGCTGTAAAATCATTTCCCACAAAAGAACATCAACTTTTTCAAAGTTTTTTTCCTCTTAACTGTGTCTCATTAAACCAAAAGCTTTTAAAAAAAAATAAATTAATGTTTGAGCCCAATTAGTGTGGCATGACCTTTCCTTGTACTTACTGGCAAAATTAAGCCCAATCTTGAGTAATGGTGGAAATCCTGGAAGGAAAAGTACATTCTTGAATATGTGGTACCTTTTAGGTGGGGTGGCTGCATCTGTGTCCCATGATGGATGTTTATTTTCTCAGAACCCATTTAGAGATAGTTGCCTGATGACTTGACCCTGGCTTTCAGGAAACAGCAATCTGGCTAATCACCTAAACCACAGGTCAGTTTACTGATGAGGTGAAATGTCAGGGCAATGACTTGTTCAGTCCATTGTGTTCTGAAACCATTGTGGGCCGCTGCCACTCTCAGTCCCAGAGGGAACCCCAGGCAACCTGAAGAACTGTGTGTCTCTGCTCAGGCATCTCCACCTGAAATTTTGATTGCTTTGGCTTTGAAGTTTTTTTGTCTTCTGGTGTTGAAGAACCAGGAAGGCCCTAATGAGAGCTGAAAATTAAGAAACAAATGCTTAACTGGTGAATTTTCTTTGATGTTGGTAGATACTTTAGCAGGAGAAAAGGGAAAAGGAAATACTCATACTCCATGAATACAAGCACCATCTCTTAATTAAAAATAAATGAAAGGAAAGTTTTGAGTCTCTCCATGCATGTAGAAAGCACTGACTAAAAATCTTGGGAAATGCCCAGGTCACTTAATGACAGCTGCCTACAGCTAGTGTGCATGGACTTGCCTTCTGCCTTCAGAAGCATAGGTATGGGACAGTGGAGATCATAGTCCTGTGGCTCTCGTGGCATTGACAGGTTCTGGCTGATTCTCTGAAACATATAGTGTTGTATTTTGTCACTTAGTCCCATTAATTCTTCAGAGTTGCAAATATCTGAAACCTGTTATTAGAGAGAAGGAATGATATCCCACTAGGGTTTCAATTTTGCAAGAACTAATAATTGGAAAATAGTGATCTTAGATAATATAATTTCTCCTTTGTGGCTCTTTTGCATTCTGTACATTGGAGCCCTTGAATCATGGCTGTTGATTTGCCACTGTATAAAAAAACATAGCTTGACAATTTCCCTACTGACAGACCATGTGGTTGTATCCAATTTTGTTTTTTCTTTCATACCAATAATGCTGTAATAGACACCTTTGAACCATGTTTCCTGTGCACATGTGTACCAGTTTCTCTAAGACAGATACCAAGGGTGATCTTCTTAGGTCATAGAGCATGATCTAGAAAATTTCAAATTCCTCTAAAAAGTGTACTAATTTACGATCTTGCTGTCAATCTTTGGGTCCATTTTCGTGAGATATTCTCCCCAACACTTGGTATTATCATATTTTTTTCTTTTTCTTTCTTTTTTTTTTTTACATGATGGCTGTGACATTATGTCTGGCTGTTTTAATTTTCATTTCCCTGGTTTACTGTATATTTTCATATTGGCCTATTAATCTTCCTCCTCTGTGAATTGCTTGTCAGATGAGTTTTTCATACTGGTTTATAGGACTTCTTTATTTAACTTGGCCGCTAATCCTTCAGTTTTATGCATTGCAAATATCTCAATTGATGGCTTAACTCCTTATTTTGTCTTTGACTAAGAGAAATTTTTACAAATTTTAATGTGATTACATTTCTCAATTTTTTTCCTTCTATTTAGACCCACCATATGGAATATTCTGCTCATTTTTCTTTTCTCCTCACCCACCCCCAAAGCCTTACTTTAGTTTATTTAACACATGGGGATAGATTGCCAATACTCCTCTGTCAAAATTTACTCTGAAAAGGTTTAAATCAACCACTATAGGGTCAGAATTACTTTCTTTTTTTCATGTTTTTTTATTAAGGTATTATTGATATATACTCTTATGAAGGTCTCACATAAAAAAACAATGTGGTTATTACATTTACCCATATTGTTAAGTTCCCACCCATACCCTAAGGCAGTCACTGTCCTTCAGTATAGTAAGATGCCGCAGATTCACTGTTTGCCTTCACTATGCTACCCCGATTTCCCAGTGATCCCCCACACTATGTGTCCTAAACATAATACCCCTCAATCCTCTTCTCCCTCCCTCCCCACCCACTGTCCCACACCCCTCCCTTTGGTAACCACTATTTCCTCTTGAAGTCTCTGAGTCTGCTACTATTTTGTTATTTCAGCTTTGCTTCATTATTATACTTCACAAATGAGGGAAATAATTTGGCACTTGTCTTTCTCCACCTGGTTTATTCACTGAGCATAATATCCTCCAGCTCCATCCATGTTGCTGCAAATGGTAGGATTTGTTTCTTTCTTATGGCTGAATAGTATTCCATTGTGTATATGTACCACTTCTTCTTTATCCATTCGTCTACTGATGGACACTTAGGTTGCTTCCATATCTTAGCTATTGTAAAAGTGCTGCGATAAACATAGGGGTGCATATGTCTCCATGAATCTGAGAAGTTGTATTCTTTAGGTAAATTCCAAGGAGTGGGATTCCCAGGTTAAATGGTGTTTCTACTTTTAGTTTTTTGAGGAACCTCCATATTGCTTCCACAATGGTTGAACTAGCTTACATTCTCACCAGCAGTGTAGGAGGGTTCCCCTATCTCTGCATCCTCACCAGCATTTGTTGTTCTTAGTCTTTCCGATGTTGGCCATCCTTACTGGTGTGAGGTGATATCTCATTGTGGTTTTAATTTGCATTTCCCTGATGATTAGTGATGTGGAGCATCTTTTCATGTATCTGTTGGCCATCTGAATTTCTTCTTTGGAGAACTGTCTCTTCATATCCTCTACCCATTTTTTAATTGGGTTATTTACTTTTTGGGTGTTGAGGCATGTGGGTTCTTTATATAGTTTGGATGTTAATGCCTTGTCGGATATGTCACTTACAAATATATTCTCCCATACTGTAGGATGCCTTTATGTTCTGTTGATGGTGTCCTTTGCCATACAGAAACTTTTTAGTTTGATGTAGTCCCATTAGTTCATTTTTTATTTTGTTACCCTTGCTTGAGGAGATGCATTCAGGAAGAAGTTGCTCATGATTATATTCAGGATATTGTTGCCTATGTTGTCTTCTAAGAGTTTTATGCTTTCATGACTTACATTCAGGTCTTTGATCCATTTCAAGTTTACTTTTGTGTATGGGGTTAAATAATAATCCAGTTTCATTCTCTTGCATGTAGCTTTCCAGTTTTGCCAACATCAGCTGTCGAAGAGGCTATCATTTCCCAAATGTATGTCCATGTCTCCTTTATCATATATTAATTGACCATATATGGTTGCGTTTTATCAGGGCTCTCTAGTCTGTTCCACTCGTCTATGGTTCTGTTCTTGTGCAAGTACCAAATTGTCTTGATTACTGTGGTTTTGTAGTAGAGCTTAAAGTCGGAAAGCATAATCCCCCCAGCTTTATTCTTCCTTCTCAGGATTGCTTTGGCTATTTGGGGTCTTTTGTGGTCTAATATGGATTTCAGAGTGATTTTCTCTAGTTCATTGAAGAATGCTATTGGTATTTTGATAGGAATTGCACTGAATCTGTAGATGGCTTTAGGCAGGATGGCCATTTTGACAATATTAATTATTCCTATCCATGAGCATGGTATGTGTTTCCATTTATTGGTATCTTTAATTTCTCTCATGAGTGTCTTATAGTTTTCAGAGTATGGGTCTTTCACTTCCTTGGTTAGATGTATTCCTAGGTATTTTATTCTTTTTGATGCAACTGTGAATGGAATTGTTTTCCTGATTTTGCTCTCTGCTAGTTCATTGTTAGTGTATAGGAATGCCACAGATTTCTTTGTATTAATTTTGTATCCCACAACTTTGCTGAATTCAGATATTAGATCTAGTAGTTTTGGAGTGGATTCTTTAGGGTTTTTTATGTACAATATCACGTCATCTTCAAACAGGCACAGTTTGACTTCTTCATTGACAATCTGGATGCCTTTTATTTCTTTGTGTTCTCTGATTGCTGTGGCTAGGACCTCTAGTACTATGTTGAATAGAAGTGGGGAGAGTGGGCATCCTTGTCTTGTTCCCGATCTTAAAGAAAAAGCTTTCAGCTTCTCGCTCTTAAGTATAATGTTGGCTATGAGTTTGTCATATATGGCCTTTATTATGTTGAGGTATTTGCCCTCTATACCCATTTTGTTGAGAGTTTTTATCATGAATGGATGTTGAATTTTGTCAAATGCTTTTTCAGCATCTATGTAGATGATCATGTGGTTTTTGTCCTTCTTTTTGTTGATGTGGTGGATGATGTTGATGGATTTTCGAATGTTGTACCATCCTTGCATCCCTGGGATGAATCCCACTTGATCATGATGGATGATCTTTTTGATGTATTTTTGAATTCGGTTTGCTAATATTTTGTTGAGTATTTTTGCATCTATGTTCATGAGGGATATTGGTCTGTAATTTTCTTTTTTTGTGGTATCTTTGCCTGGTTTTTGTATTAGAGTGATGCTGGCCTCATAGAATGAGTTTGGAAGTATTCCCTCTTCTACTCTTTGGAAAACTTTAAGGAGGATGCGTATTAGGTCTTCAATAAATGTTTGATAAAGTTCAGCAGTGAAGCCATCTGGTTAAGGGGTTTTGTTCTTGGGTAGGTTTTTGATTACCAGTTCAATTTCATTGCTGGTAATTGGTCTGTTCAAATTTTCTGTTTCTTTCTGGGTCAGCCTTGGAAGATTGTAGTTTTCTACAAAGTTGTCCATTTCTTCTAGGTTATCCAGTTTGTTAGCATATAATTTTTCATAGTATTCTTGAATAATTCTTTGTATTTCTGTGGTGTCCATAGTGATTTTTCCTTTTTCATTTATGATTCCGTTTATGTTAGTAGACCCTCTTTTTTTCTTGATCAGTCTGGCTAGGGGTTTATCTATGTTGTTCCATTTTCTCAAAGAACTGGCTCTTGCTATTATTAATTCTTTCTATTGTTTTATTCTTCTCGATTTTATTTCTGCTCTAATCTTTATTATGTCCCTCCTTCTACTGACTTTGGGCCTCATTTCTTCTTCTTTTTCTAGTTTCTTTAATTGTGAGTTTAGACTGCTCATATGGGATTGTATACTTTCCTCTTAACACGGCATTCATTGCATCACACAGATTTTGTGGTGTTGAATTATTGTTGTCATTTGTCTCCATATATTGCTTGATCTCTGTTTTTATTTTGTCATTGATCCATTGGTTATTTAGGAGTATGTTGTGAAGCCTCCGTGTGTTTGTGCGATTTTTTCATTTTCTTTGCATAATTTATTTCTAGTTTCAAACCTTTGTGGTCTGAGAAACTAGTTGGTACAATTTCAATCTTTCTGAATTTATCAAAGCTCTTTTTGTGGCCTAGTATATGATCTATTCTTGAAAGTATTTCATTGTGCGCCTGAGAAGAATGTGTATTCTGCTGCTTCTGGGTGTAGAGTTATGTAGATGTCTGTTAGATACATCTGTTCTAATGTGTTGTTCAGTGCCTCTGTCTCCTTACTTATTTTCTGTCTGGTTGATCTGTCCTTCAAAGTGAGTGGAGTGTTGAAGTCTCCTAGAATGAATGCATTGCATTCTATTTCCCCCTTTAATTCTGTTAGTATTTGTTTCACATATGTAGGTGCTCCTGTGTTGGGCGCATAGATATTTATAGTGGTTATATCTTCTTGTTGGATTGACCCTTTTATCATTATGTAATGTCCTTCTTTGTCTCTGTGACTTTCTTTGTTTTGAAGTCTATTTTGTCTGATACAAGTACTGCAACTCCTGCTTTTTTCTTCCTATTAGTTGCATGAAATATCTTTTTCCAACCTTTCACTTTTAGTCTGTGTGTGTCTTTGGGTTTAAAGTGAGTCTCTTGTAGGCAGCATATAAATGCATCTTGCTTTTTTATCCATTCAGTTACTCTATATCTTTTGATTGGTGCATTCAGTCCATTTACATTTAGGGTGATTATTGATATGTTTGTACTTATTGCCATTGCAGGCTTTAGATTCGTGGTTATCAAAGGTTCAAGGTTAACTTCCTTACTATCTAAGGGTTTAACTTAACTCACTTAATATGCTATTACAAACACAATCTAAAGGTTCTTTTTTTTCTCCTCCTTTTTCTTCCTCCTCCATTCTTTATATATTAGGTATCCTATTCCGTACTCTTTGTCTATCTCTTGATTGACTTTGGGGATAGTTAATTTAATTTTGCATTTGCTTAGTAATTAGCTGTTCTACTTTCTTTACTGTGGTTTTATTATGTCTGGTGACAGCTATTAAACCTTAGGAACACTTCCATCTATAGCAGTCCCTCCAAAATACACTGTAGAGATGGTTAGTGGGAGGTAAATTCTCTCAACTTTTCCTTATCTGGAAATCGTTTAATCCCTCCTTCAAATTTAAATGATAACCTTGCTGGATAAAGTATTCTTGTTTCAAGGCCCTTCTGCTTCATTGCATTAAATACATCATGCCACTCTCCTCTGGCCAGTAAGGTTTCTGTTGAGAAGTCTGATGGGCTTTCCTTTGAATGTGATCTTATTTCTCTCTCTGGCTGCTTTTAATAGTCTGTCCTTATCCTTGATCTTTGCCATTTTAATTACTATATGTCTTGGTGTTGTCTTCCTTGGGTCCCTCGTATTGGGAGATCTGTGCACCTCCATGGCCTGAGAGACTCTCTCCTTCCCCATATTTGGGAAGTTTTCAGCAATTACCTCCCCAAAGACACTTTCTATCCCTTTTTCTCTCTCTTCTTCTCTGGTACCCCTATAACGCGAATATTGCTCTGTTTGGACTGGTCACACAGTTCTCTCAATATTCTTTCATTGTTAGAGATCCTTTTTTCTCTCTGTGCCTCAACTTCTTTGTATTCCTTTTCTCTAGTTTCTATTTCATTTATCGTCTCCTCCACCATATCTAATCTGCTTTTAATACCCCCATTGTGCTGTCCAACAATTGGATCTCCAACTGGAATTCATTCCTGAGTTCTTGAATATCTTTCTGTACCTCCATGAGCATATTAATGATTTTTATTTTGAACACCCTTTCAGAAAGATTCATGAGGTTGATGTCATTTAAATCTTTCTCAAGAGTTGTATTAATAATTTTACTTTGAACCAGGTTCCTTTGGTGTTTCATATTTATATATGGCGCTCTCTAGTGCCCAGAAGCTCTAATCTCTGGAGCTGCTCAGCCCCTGAAGCAATGTCAGAGGTTGCAGGGGAGTGGTATTGGTGCCTGGGGGCAAGGAAGAGCTCTTTCCTGCTTCCCGGCTGCTATGCCTGACTCTACTGCCTGAACCTGTGGGCCAAGCACACAGGTATAAGCTTCTATGCTTTGCATTTGTAGTTGCTGTAGACAGATCTTCCCTCTGACTGGCCTAGCACCAGGGTAGGGTTTGCTGGTTTGCGAGCCAGGTGGGGCTGGCCAGGAGAAAGGTGCAGTAGGCTGTGTATCACAGAGGGGGTCCTTGGAGCTGTGTAGCCAGCCAGGGAGCTGGAGCACCTGAAGATCGTGAAAGCTCCCAACCTGCTGTGGAGAGTGCACCTGGTCAATTTTGTCTACCTGTCCTTTCTCCTGAGCAGTAACCTCTGTGCAATCCTTGCCCCTTTAGCAGCCCTCTTCCTAACGGCTTCTTTGTTAGGAAGTCTCTCAGGCTGCCCACCTTTCTTTTGTCCCAGAGCAGCCGGAAATGGATCCCTGCTTTCCACAAGTGGCTGGAATCTGAGTCTCTCCAGAAATTCTGCCTGTCTTAACTTTCCAACCATCTACTCATGAGAGTACCATGCAAGCACCATGAAATGTAGGTTTGTGCTCCAGAGCAGATCTCTGGAGTTAGGTATTCAGCAGTCCCAGGCCTCCACTCCCTCCCCACTCTGTTTCTCTTCCTCCCGCAGGTGAGCTGGGGTGGGGGAAGGGCTTGGGTCCTGCCAGGTCCCAGCTTTGGTACGTTACACTGTTCCATGAGGTCTGCTCTTTTCTCCAGGTGTATATAGTCTGGCGCAGCCCTCTTTCCTGTTGCTCTTTCAGGAGAAGTTGTATTAATTATATTTTCATATTATATGGTGTTTTAGGAGGAAGCCTCTATCTCAACTCTCATGCCACCATCTTTAATCCACTCCCAGAATTACTTTCATAGAACACTGGGGACAAACACTGAGGTCCCTGTGGCATTATGGAACACCAGAGTAAGGAACATATGTTTCCTTTGGGAAAACTGATAATGCCATATTTCAATGTTTACCTCGTCTCATCTTATTACCCTTAGAATGGTGATGCAGTATTATACAAATACTGGTTTTCTCTGGGCTTTGTTCTTCCCTTAGAATGAGTGCCCACTTATAGTCACTGTATATTCATTTAATGTCCAATGTCCAGATGTCCCTTCTTTCCTGTTTTATGACCTAGAATCAATAAGTTTTCTTAATTACCATCCAGGAAAAGATGCTGATTGAATCCAGAAAAAAAAAGGTCTTAAGAAAGAGAAGTTTTTTTTAGTGAGATGTGTTATCTCCTGGGCTAGAGCTGTCACATTAGTTCTTATTACTTTTTTTCTATACAAATAAATGAATTGATTCTAAATCTTCCCAGGGTATTATATAGGCTTTTCCTTTTAAACCTCGGTAAATTATCTACATAACCAAAATTTCAAAGCAAAACAAAAGCCAAGAAGACGATTCATTTTTTCCTATTTGGGGACCAGTCTCATGGGAATTGGAAGGACAGTTGACAGTTGTCTCTATCTCTCACTTTAGCTGAACACTCAGGGCTTAAAGTTCACCAGCCCTAGCCTTTCAACAATTTTTCTTCTTAGAAAATTATTAGAACCAGGAGCAGTTTACATCAATGTGATCAAGCATCAAGTTATGAAACAGACACTTGTTAACTCCCAGACATAGTGTTCAAGATTATTTACTAGTTTAAAAGAGTGAATGTGTGATTGTTCAAATTTTACATATTTTTCTCTTAAATCTTTGGTTAACTTCCCAAAGGCAGTTTTTTTTCTTTAAGGTCAAAATCTTCAGAAATATTCCAGCCTTATGTTTACTAGCAAAATTAAAAATCTGATTTGGAGAATTCTGTTTTCTCCCATAACACTTACTTAAAATGAAAGTGCAGAAGCTTCTAGATAAAGCAGGAAAGACCCTTGGGTTTGGGGTCCACTTTAATTGCTTTATAATTGGCCAAAATGTAGAAGTTGAGAGGGAGCATGAGACTGATAGTTACCATTTGCTTTTTCTTGTAAATATTCTTTAAATACTACGTCCATTTTGCTTTGGGTTAAGTGTATGATCCAATACCAAAAGCAGTGATAATGTAACTCTGTCTGATGTTTTGTAGTTTGTAGAGCACTTTCTTTTCATTATATGCTATCTCAATTCCCCCTCAAAACCTCACTGATAAGTCAGGCAAGGAAGGTGCTATTTAAGATACGAGTCTTGAGATTTAGACCAGGCTGTGATGCTACAGGCCTCAGGAACAAGCAACTCTCTGCTAAAGTTTATGTATATGGTTGAAAAACTTTTGTGGACATATTATTGTGACCCAACAGAACTAATCACTGTTTTATATTAATTTTACCTGAGAGTGTGAGTTGCTCCATCCAGAGTATTAGCTTAAAAGTAGATTTTAAGATTGCTATTAGAAAATAAGGCCTAGTTGAACTTTGCCTAATTCATATTTATGAGTTGAGTAGGCTGCCTTAGAAATGCTTTTAAATTGCAAACTCAAATAAGCCTTTTACCTCAGGGCAGCTCCAGCCATTACTGCCAGACATCAAAGAAGAGATCTGGGAGTAAACTCACCAATGTAAAAATACTGAAGGACTAAGTGACGGCAGTTTGTGAAATGTCTTCTAGACATTAACCAGCATATTCAGAATACTTTTAAACTCCATCTTCAGTAATTTATTTCTCAGGATTGTGGCTAATACGAACTTAGTCATAAATACTACAGTGGGCTTTTTCTTTTACATAATGTTCAACTGAAGTATATAACGTATGTAAAGAAAAAGCACAACTCATACATAGCTCTGTTACACAAAGTGTGCACACCATTGCAATTCCCATCTAGACCAAGAAGTGGAACAGCACTGAGGCTCCCTTGTTCCCCATTCCAATCACTCCTTCCTCCCTCCTCCCCAGAGATAACCAGTGTCCCAACTTGTGTTACCAGTGATTAGCTCTGTTGGGGTTTTCCCTAGGTTTATTGAGGTATGATTAACAAAAAAATTGTAATATATTTAAAATGTACATGATGATTTGATATTCATAAACATTGTGAAATGATTACCAGAATCAAGTTAATCAACATATTCATCCCCTCACAAAGTTACTGAATTTTTGTTTTTGTTGTTTTTGTCAGAATGCTACTCTCCGCAAATTTTAAGTGTATAATACATATTATTAAGTATAGTCACCACACAGTATATTAGATCCTCAGAACTTACTCATAACTGGAAATTTATTCCCTTTGATCATCATTTTCCCATTTCCCATAATCCCTAGCCCCTAGCAACCACCAATCTACTATCTGTTCCTATGAGTTAGACTTTATTATTTTTTTTAGATTCCATGTATGAGTGATACCAGGCAGTAATTTGTCTTTCTCTGTCTGGCTTATTTCACTTAGCAGAATGCCCTCCCGGTTCACCCATGCTGTCACAGATGGCAGAATTTCCTTCTATTTTATGGCTTAGTAATATTCATTGTGTGTGTGTATCACATGATCTTTACCCACTCATGTGTCAACAGACATGTAGGTTGTTTACATATCTTCGCTATTGTGAATAATGATGCCGTGAACATGGGAGTGAAGATACCTCTTCGACATCCTGTTTTTGTTTCCTTTGGGTATATACCTAGAAGTGGGATAGCTTGATCGTATGGTAGTTCTTTTTTAAAACTGCATACAGCTTTCCATAGTGAATGTACCAATTTACATTCCCACCAACAGGTCACAAGTATTCCTTTCTCTTCATATCCTTGCCAGATCTTATCTCTTGTCTTTCTGATAATAAGGCATTCTCACAGGTGTGAGGTTGATATCTCATTATGCTTTTTATTTGCATTTCCCTGATGATCAGTGACGTGGAGATCTCTTCATGTGTCATTTGGCCATTTGTATGTCTTCTTTGGAAATACGTATTCAGGTCCTTTGCCAACTTTTAAAGTTGGATTGTTCATTTTCTTACTATTGAGTTTTAAGAGTTTCTTATATTCTGGATATTAGCCCTTTAATGGATATAGGGTTTGAGAATATTTTCTCCTATTCCATGTATTGCCTTTTCATTTTATTGGTTGTTTCCTTTGCTATGCAGTGACTTTTTAGTTTACGTGGTCCTACTTGTTTATTACTGCTTTTGTTGCCTGTGCTTTTGGTGTCAGAGCCAAGAAAATCATTGTGAAGACCAAAGTCAATTATCAGTTTTGTCTGTTTTTGAACTATGTATAATCATGTAGTATATATTCCTGTGTCTGACTTCTTTCATTCAATATTAAATTTGTGAGATTTACTCATATTGTTCTATATAGGGTAGTTTGTTCATTTCTCTGTTCTATACTATTCCTTTTTATAAATACATTGCATAAATACACCACAGTCAGTATTGATTTGCATTCCTTTAGCAATACATGACAGTTTCAAATCTTCACTAGCGCTTACCAATACCATTCTTTACAGCTAGTCTTGTGGGTATGTGGTGAAATCTCATTGTGTTTCAGTTTGCAGTTCCCTGATCTCTAATGATGTTGACCATCTTTTCATATGCTAATTGGTCACTTGAACATCCTCTTTAGTAAAACTGCGTGTTCAAGACTTCAGCCCATGTTTTTAAGGTTATTTGCCTCTTTTCTATTGATTTATAGAAATTTTTAATATAAACTGCATATAAGGCTTTTGGATATATGTGATGAAGTATCTTCTCCTAGTTTGTACAGTTGGGGGCTTGTTAAGAAGGGGCTAAGAGTTCAGTGTGTAGAAAATATAATTGTGAGCCCTGTTTCACTCTCAAGAGAAACATTTGAAGATAAATCAAAGAAAGAAGGACCTGGATCTTGTCTTTAAATCGATTCCAACTTTTTTGAAGTATGATTCCAAGGGCAGCTGGGTGTGCCTCTGGCCCTATCTAATCAGTCGTTGTTTATTTAGATATTCTCTTACAAGATAAAAGAGAGTCATTAATGACCATTAATATTCCAGTAGAATATCATCATACACAATGATGTAGTACGGTATAATTCGGTTAACATTAACAGATAGTTGAATACCTACAATGGGCATTCACTGTGCCGGTTGTGGGAGGTGCAAAGATAGTTATGCTAGTACCCCTACATCTAGTGAGGTTTTACAGAACTTTTAGGATGCTGCTGTATTTATTATCTTGTTTGATCCCATGAGGGTAGGGCCACCACCACACTGGTCATAAAATAGAAATAATGTGTCCTTCTGATCTTCAAACTTTTGATTCTCAGTTAGTTACTGCCCTAATTCTGTAAGACCCTTATTTCCAAGAAATGCCATTGTCTCGTCCTGATAGCCCCACTAGTTAATAACCTGGGGAAATCTCTTTTCTGAAAATGACTAATAAAATAAAAAATACAAAAATGACTTAGTTATAATTTTAGGAAACTACAAGGAGGAAAGACCATAAAATAGACTTTGCTCCTGCTATCCAACAGCAGCCCTTAAATAACAGATAGTCAGTCAACTGAAATCATACAGAAGTTATTGAGGGCAAGTCTGACAAGGTACTATGTTATTCTTGACATTGAAGAGCTATAAAGGTACAAAAGATGCAGTGTCTGCCCTCACAGAACTTCTAACAGAGTGATAGTGCCTGAGTGTGGAGGCAATGTTAAGGAGGTAAAAACATGTACAATACCAATGTTAACATAAAGACCTGTACCAAGTGAGAAGAAGCGTAGTGGTAGGTAAGGGTTATGTTGGATTGATTGCAGTAATGAGGAAAGGATTGTATTCATTAAGGTAATGGAGATGCTGCTACTAAACTAATCCCAAAACATATAATTGCACAAACACAGTAAAAGGTTATTTTTCAGTAATCAAAAGTTAAAAACAGGTGTTCCTGGTTGGTGGTTGATTCTGCTCTAAATGGTGATTAAGACATTCAGATCCTTCCATCTTGTAGGTCCAACATCTTCAATTCATAGCTTCCAGGATTGCTGGGCTTGTCCACATTAAGCCAGCAGGAGGAGAAAGAACATAGAGGAGAGGAAATTTTAATAGCCTGATTTTAAAAGGGTTTATCATTTCTACTTTAGTTCCATCGGCTGGAAACTCTACCACGTGGCCACAGCTAGCTGTGAGGGAGTTTGGGAAGTGTAGTCCAGCTGAGAGTCCAGGGCAGGAGACAGGCCATATTGCTGCCTTTGCCACAGACTTCATGATGGCAAGGCATCTAAGATAGGTCTCAAAGCAACATGAAGTATTTTGATGGAAATTGGAAAGGAGGATTAATCCAGGTAAAATGAAAAGCATGAAGAAGGACTCAGAAGTAAACAAAAGCAGCAAAAAATTCAGTAAGAGAAAATAAGAGATGGTCTAGTTTTTCAGGAGCATCCAGGGAGATCATGGGAGAAACTTGGAAAGATATGTTGAGGCTCTTCCTAACCTGAAGCCGTAGTTTTAGAGGTCTGAAATTCTACACTGAAGTGCTTTTAGCCACCATATTTTTTTGGCTCCCAGGGCTCATTCTCACTCACAGGAAAATTGGGACCCAGATTCATTTTCTTTCTTTTCTTTCATTCTCGCCTTTCCTAGAAAGTGAGTTATGTTTGTCTCCAACACATGGTGGCAGCAGTCAGAGAGAGGGGTATAGCCCCTCAGCATGAGCAGCTTCATTTTGAGCTGTGTATACCAGACCCTCAGTATGAGCGACTTCATTTTGAGCTTTCAGAGATTCTGCAGGGGCCTCCTGCCAAAAACCAGTCTTGAGCATGGTATCTGATGAATGCTGTGTTTGGGATGAATCCCAAGTCCAGGGGAAGGAGGAGGAGGGGAATTCCTTTTTGACTCTAGAACACAATCAACTCATGCTTAGTATCCCAGTATTTAATCACTCATATTGTTATCTTAGCTTGCATAGCTGCAACTGTGGCTCATAGCTATAAAAGTATCCGGCCTTTAAATCCTGCCTCAGCCTTTAACCTGATGACCTCCTGACAGTGATTAATTGGGGTGGGTGGGAACTGGGGAAATCCTTTCCCCTCCCTTCACATCTGCCAACTTGGCTTTGAACCTACAAGAATGTTTTGGCCAGAAAATACACATCTCACACCCTCTACCTCTCTTTCACCCTCACCTCTGCCCCATGTTGTACTGTACATTATGTTTGGTAGTCATATGCATTCATATTTGCTGTATTAGTTCTGACCCAGGCTTTGCTCTGTGCTGCCCCTGGAAAGCTTTTGTTGTTAGCCCTCCTTCCTTGAGCTTCTGACTATGAAATCAATAGCTCTGAAAATTGCCTCTGCTCTACAGTTTGGGGAGGATTTGTTTCATTGTTCCTACCAGGATGTGAGCATGATTGAATATCTTTCTTAGACCATTGAAAAAGAGAAAACAAAACCTTTGATGTAATACCCAAACAGCTAAAAGGCACTTCTTTTCAATGCAAACTTGAAAGAGACTTAGCACACACTTTTTCAAGATTCTGAGCACATTAATTATATTTGGGTTTTATGGAAAGGGAGGCATTCATTCTGTGGCAAGAGTTTTTAGTTATTTTTTCCTTTAGCTGGCCACAAAAAAAAAAAAAACTAAAATAAGGAAATGATTACATTGTGTCCATTGTCCTATGTGCATCTCTCTTCCTCTTCTTCACCAAGACACCGTCCCTGGTTCCTCAGCATCGTCTCCTTCTGCACTTCCTTTAAAGAACTAAACCTTGCTAGTGGCAGGCATGTGGTTTTCTTTTCTTTTTGTGAGAAAAATGAAATGATTCAGGCCAATGCCAGCTCACTCCCCAGTATGCTTTGAGATCTATATACCTGTTGATGCCCTAAAACATTTGAAGAAATAGCATGGCATAGTGAAATGGAATATGAGCAGAAATTAAGGAGGCTTCGGTCCAAATTATAGCTTTGCCTGTTCCCTCTGTAAGACATCAGATAAACATGACCTCTTTGATACTCTGAGTCTGAATTTTGAAAGCGTTGATAGTTTTAGCTGTTTCTGAATTTTGTCCAGATGGATCAATACAGTATATATTCTATTGTTATTTGTTTCCTTTACTTGATACTGTTTTTGAGATTCATTCAGGTTGTTGCATGTGGCAATAATTTTTTCAGTGAAACTTATGATATTGAGTTATATGCCACAAATCATTCATCCATTCTGCTTTGATGGACATTTGGGTTGTTTCAATTATTACAGTTGTGGTTCTCTGATCATTCTGATAAAATTTTGGGTACACACTCTCTTGAGTAATGTCACATACTTGGGTTCCCTGCAAAGCAGATCTGAGAGAGAGTTTCTTGGAGGAATGTATTCCTTTCTGCTCTCAAGATCAAAGTTGCCTTCAAGATCAATACCTATGGAGGAGTGAAGAAGGAGGGCTGGACAGAGAGAGAAGTTGGAATGCAATGCAGTCAGAAAAAGACCTCAGCCAACATTTTGGGAGCTCTGGAGTAAAAATGTCCCTACAGAGTTGTACCAGTGGGAAAAAGAGGCTAGACCTTTATACATTCCTCATTTACCAGTCATTGGATATGGATTGACCCAGGAAAGGGAGCTTGATTTTGAGTGAGACATCTCACATAGTCCAAGAGTGGGGACTACATCT
Organism: Smutsia gigantea; assembly: GCA_032199065.1. Lineage (NCBI taxonomy): Eukaryota > Metazoa > Chordata > Mammalia > Pholidota > Manidae > Smutsia > Smutsia gigantea. The sequence continues at coordinate 63,399 of JAVSCE010015410.1, forward strand.
GTGAGCCTTCAAGCCAACATTCCTAGCAGATGGTAGAATGATATTCCACTCCTAAAAATCCTAAAATATGTGTGTGCATGTGTACATGCATGCTGGGGGTGAAGCTTCAGTTTGGGGAGGATTTGTTGGGGTTCTCCATCATTTATCAGTACTAATTTCTAGAAACTGAATTGCTGGTTCATAAGACATGTGTATATTTATCTTTAGTAGAGATTACCAAACAAAACTCCAAATTGTTTATACTCAAATACCATCTTAATTTAGATATGGACATCCCCAAGTAGGACATTACCACAAAGATAAAGGGACACTTATAGAAAGAAAATACAAATGTGAGAATATTCTATATATTAATTTAATATTTTCTCTATTATGGGGAAATCAAGATTGAGAACCATGGGAATGAATTATTATTATTCTTTATTTTCTGGCTCAATATCCTGGAAGCTCAACATTATTCAGGATGTTGAAATCTAGTCATGTTAACTAATAGATCCTAAAGACATCCTTCTGTGCTGAGAAGAGAAAGGAAAGGAAATACATGAGTTCACTTTGCCTCAAATTTTATTTTTCAGAGTGGCCAAATCAATGAAAGTTCCTGTATATGAGACCCCAGCTGGATGGAGATTTTTCTCAAATCTGATGGACTCGGGACGGTGCTCTCTTTGTGGAGAAGAGAGCTTTGGCACAGGTAGGCTTCGTTGGGTTGACAGAATAGGAAATGGTGTCTGTAGCACTCTGATTCCAGACTGGAGACCTGTGTGCCCACTGTGAATCACAGGCTGGAGGAAGAGCTAATTAGAAGCAAAAAAAACCCCACAAAAACCCAAGAAACATGGTGAGATATGTGCTAT
>JAVSCE010015411.1:0-18958 GCA_032199065.1 Smutsia gigantea
AAATTAAACAGTAAGAGACTTAGACCAGGCTTACACAGTTAATGAAAAACTGACAAAATTATGGAATAGAAAAACCAAAAGCTCCCCAGTCATTACCTAATCTAGAGATCACAACTGGAAGCTGTAGGTCAGCTTTTGCCTGAAGGTAGATTTTATCTGGTCTGTAAATATTTTTATAACTTCTGAATCTTAATATCCTTAGCTCTCACTAAGTTTCATCCACAGACCAGTGTCAAGTTGACTACAGAAATTGAATTTCAGCTTTTACAAATTTTTATAGCAACCTGGCCCAAAAATCATGTGTGTTGAATCCAGACAGACAGTTTGAAATGCACTTCTCTGGTTTGCCACAATCTCCACCAGCGCCTCTTCTGATTTTTAGGCCAGTTTCACTCAAATGTCAGGCCCCTGGCAGCAGTTTGTTTAGGTCTTCTTTCTCATTCAATTAAATTCACTCACACATGAGGCTGGAGACCTACAGCAATTACTGTGTTGCCAAAGTCTCAAAGAACCTCACCTATCTCCTGACATTGGATAAACTCAGTAACATTTGCCGGGTGAGTTAAAATTTCTAAACCCTCAAAAGACCTCCAGAAAAATAGTCCGTGGATAAAAGTTAGTGAGGCTTAGGATACTAAAATTCAGAAATTTAAAAAATATGTACAGAACAGATAAAATCTACCTTTAGGCAAAGCCATCAGTTGTGATCTCTAAATTAGGTAATGTCTGGGGAATTTTTAACTTCTTATATTCCATAATCTTGTCAGTTTTCTCAGTCCGATTGAAAGCTGTTATTAGTACATCATGCTACATTTAGGTATATATCATGTGCTACCCTCTTTCAAGCAGAGAGTGGGACCTGAATTCATGAAGAAGCAAAGGCATGTGGAGGGGGCCAGAAGCAAGCTCAAACAGTTAGAAAATACTGCAGACAGGAAGACTAAGTTCAAAACTGTTCTAAATCCTCTTTTCTTGATTTATCCATTCTTCAAACCAATGTGATGATCTGATTCCAGATGCCTAATGTCTGGTTCCCTATAACAATTTTCTTTACAATTTCAGCTTACTGAAGCACATCATAGCACTCTGAATGTGACAATGCATGAGCACTGCCTGATCTTCTAGAGCAATCACCTCACCCACGCCCAAGACACAGCTCACACTTACCTAAAAGTAAAACTGAGAGCAGAAATTTTCCCTAATGATTTCCAAGTCTTCCAACTAGGTTAACCACAAATTCAGTCATTTTATTTTTCTCCCTTACCTGTCATTATAATTTTTAAAGACCTCTCCCCACACACATACTGATTCAACTCCAGCTTTTTGCAAGTAATGAGAATGTGGAGTTGAGATTCACGACCATCCATACATTAGTTGGAAGAAGAAAATAAAGACAAAGAGAGGTGGAAGCATAGTCAGAAGGCTAATCCTTCAAGCTTAATTCCAGATTGAAATCCATATGTGTTTTGAAGATGGGCTGTAAATTTTAATTCTGGACAGTGTTAGAGAAAACTTGGGTTCTCAACTCAGAATGAAGCCACAAAAGGGTGAGTGGTCATTCATAAAACCTCTCAATATGCTAACACATGGGAGACAAAAGAGAAATTCTTATTTAGTGAATAATGGATGAATGAATTAGTCAATCAATGAACTTGCTGTAAAACTCACCTGAAAGACTCCCCATGAGATGGTTCTTTTCTCAAACCTTTCCTCCTCTCCCATTCCCAGACTCTTTAAGTGGCTGCCTCACTCTACCATGCCAGACATTTGCTGTCAGTCAACCACTGGTTACTGGAGTTCCTCACAGTGGAGTACCATAGACCTACTGCATTGGGGGGGCCAGGGAGCCCTGACTGGGAGCTGATATCTACATGCATTTGACTGACAAGCTTCTGCTAGTAAATACAGAGCTAATGAGTCAGTATCACCCAAACTTGCCAAGGCAATGTAGAGAAGGGATATGGACAATTAAAGAGTAACAAACAAATATCTAGGCTCATGTTCCTTTTGTCCTTCTCCACACAGAGATCTGCCTCCAATGAGCCATAATGTAGGGAAAATTAATTTCATTTTCTTTGATCATCATGAAACCCACACCTTGAAGTAATTCTGGACTGGGTCAATTTAGGAAGAGCTACCCAAACTAAAATTGGTTGAATCAATCCCAGCCATTAAAGGAGTAACAGACATTGTGGCCAGACTGCCCTCATATTTTGCCAGAAAATTAAATAATGACCTTAGACAGACTGAAACATTTTATACAATATTATAAGAGGAGTTATTTTCATCTTACAGCTAATACTGCAGAATTGCTGGGGGGTGAAAAAATGATTGGGGGGTGAACAAAGAATTCCGACACAGTTTGGGTATCCTGAGACACGAGGAATTTCTGATGAACCCAAAGAATGTATTCAGTACCATAATGTATTCAGAGCTGCAAGGGATTTCCAGAATATGAATTCACCACTGGAGACTGGTACTAAATAACTATAGGGAGGAAGTCAAAGTATTTGTTTCCAGCTAGCTACAAAGTGTTTTTATTACAGAGTCACAGGTAAATGGTGAAACCTTTACTCAGTAACACTGTGTGCAGCCAGCACAGAATGCCTGATGAAGGTAGGAGGTAGATTCTCCATCATCCTTCACACTCCATACAGCATTTACGAAATCCTCACCTACATGGGATGCTGCCCCAGGCATTGAGCAACACAGTGATTCACAAGGTCTGGGGAAGCAGTACCCTATACACCCCCACCCTTCAGCCCTCAAAAAGGCTAAAGAGCCTTCTATGAAGTGAAATGAGGCTTCCAAAATTCTTCCTCCACCATAGTTGCAGATACCTAAAGAACTAAAATTTTTTATTTTGTCTATTTCATGTAAACTTCAAATTAATCACGTTTTAAGCCATGATGTGAAAAAGCCTCTAAGTAGGAAATAAATAGCCTTATCATTTATTACTCAGAGTTTCTAAATTATCAGATTCTTACCTAACAGCCATTATTAAAGACCTGAGACCATGAGCCTACTGGTCATAAAACTGGGTATCAGTCACAGAGGAGACAGGGGAGGCTGGTAACCAGTGCAAACATAACATGCCTACCTTGGGTTAACTGTGTCTCTAATAAAGGCAGACACACAACCGAATCCTTAAGCCCCAAGTTCTGGAGCAACAGGTGCCCATGAAGTCTGCACAAAAGATACTCGAGAGAAATAAATTCTTAATTACCAGCTAAACTATAGCCCCAGTCCTCTGGGTTATCTTACATCTTGCATAGCCATGTAAACTTTGAGGCCTGTTTTTGGCTGCCTCACACACAGCATGCTTCAAGCCACTTTTCCGTTGTTTGTTTGTTTTGTTTTTTTATTAAGGTATCATTGATATACAATCACATGAGCAATACTGTGGTTACTAGATTCGCACCATTATCAAGTCCCCACTGCATACCCCATTACAGTCACTGTCCATCAGCATAGTAAGATGGTACAGAGTCACTACTTGTCTTCTCTGTGCTATACAGCCTTCCCCGTACTGCCCCTATATTATGTGTGCTAATAATAATGCCTCTTTTCCCCGCTCATCCCTTCCTTCCCACCCACTTTGGTAACTGTTAGTCCATTCTTGGGTTCTGTGAGTTTGCTGCTGTTTGCTCCTTCAGTTTTTCTTTTTTTATTAAGGTATTACTAATATACACCCTTATGAAGGTTTCACATGATAAAACAATATGGTTACTACATTTACCCATATTATCAAGTCCCCACCCATAACCCAATGCAGTCACTGTCCATCAGTGTAGTAAGATGCCACAGATTCACTGTGTGCCTTCTCTGTGCTACACTGTTTTCCCCGTGATCCCCCACACCATGTGTACTAAACATAATACCCTCAATCCCCATCTCCGTCCCTCCTAACCCGCCATCCCACACTGCTCCCCTTCTTTAGTAACCACTAGCCCCTTCTTGGAGTCTGTGAGTCTGATGCTATTTTGTTCCTTCAGTTTTGATTCGTTGTTGTACTCCACAAATGAGGGAAATCATTTGGCACTTGTCTTTCTCTGCCTGGCTTATTTCACTGAGGATAATATCCTTCAGCACCATTCATGTTGTTACAAAAGGTAGGATTTGTTTCTTTCTTATGGCTGAATAGTATTCCATAGTGTATATGTACCACCTTTTCTTTAACAATTCATCTACTGATGGACACTTAGGTTGCTTCCATATCTTGGCTATTGTAAAAAGTGCTGCAATGAACATAGGGGTGCATATGTCTTTTTGAATCTGAGAAGTTGTATTCTTTGGGTAAATTCCAATAGTGGGATTCTTGGGTCAAGTGGTATTTCTATTTTTAGTTTTTTGAGGAACCTCCATATTGCTCTCCACAATGGTTGAACTAGCTTACATTCCCACCAGCAGCGTAGGAGGGTTCCCCTTTCTCCGCATCCTTGCCAGCAACTGTTGTTCTTAGTCTTTTGGATGCTGGCCATCCTTACTGGTGTGAGGTGATATCTCATTGTGGTTTTAATTTGCATTTCCCTGATGATTAGTGATGTGGAGCATCTTTTCATGTGTCTGTTGGCCATCTGAATTTCTTCTTTGGAGAACTGTCTCTTCTTATCCTCTGCCCATTTTTTAATCAGGTTATTTGCTTTTTTGGAGTTGAGGCATGTGAGTTCTTTAATTTTAGATGTTAACCCCTTGTCAGATATGTCATTTACAAATATACTCTCCCATACTGTAGGATGCCATTTTGTTCTGTTGATGGTGTCCTTGGCCATACAGAAACTTTTTAGTTTGATGTAGTTCATTTTGCTTTTGTTTCCCTTGCTCAAGGAGATGCATTCAGGAAGAAGTTGCTCATGCTTATATTCAGGAGACTTTTGCCTATGTTGTCTTTTAAGAGTTTTATGGTTTCAGGACTTGCATTCAGGTCTTTGATCCATTTCTGAGTTTACTTTTGTGTATGAGGCTAAACAATAATCCAGTTTCATTCTCTTGCATGTAGCTGTCCAGTTTTGCCAACACCAGCTGTTGAAGACACGTCATTTCCCCATTGTATGTCCATGGCTCCTTTATCATATATTACTTGACCATATATGGTTGGGTTTATATCAGGGCTCTCTAGTCTGTTCCATTGGTCTATGGCTCTGTTCTTATGCCAGTACCAAATTGTCTTGAGCACTGTGGTTTTTCAGTAGAGGTTGAATTTGGGGAGCATAGTCCCCCCAGCTTTATTCTTCCTTCTCAGGATTGCCTGGATTATTCAGGGTCTTTTGTGGTTCCATATGAATTTCAGAACTATTTGCTCTAGTTCATTGAATAATGTTGTTGGTATTTTGATAGGGATTGCATTGAATCTGTAGATTGCTTTAGGCAGGATGGCCATTTTGACAATATTAATTCTTCCTATACATGAGCACGGGATGTGTTTCCACTTATTGGTATCTTCTTTAATTTCTCTCATGAATGTCTTGTAGTTTTCAGAGTACAGGTCTTTCACTTAATTGGTTAGGCTTATTCCTAGGTATTTTACTCTTTTTGATGCAACTGTGAATGGAATTGTTTTCCTGATTTCTCTTTCTGGTAGTTCATAGTTACTGTATAGGAATGCAACAGATTTCTGTGTATTCATTTTGTATCCTGCAATTTTGCTGAATTCAGATATTAGATCTAGTATTTTTGGAGTGGATTCTTTAGAGTTTTTTATGTACAATATCATATCATCAGCAAACAGGGACAGTTTAACTTCTTCCTTGCCAATCTGGATGCCTTTTATTTCTTTGTGTTGTCTGATTACCATGGCTAGGACCTCCAGTACTATGTTGAATAGAAGTGGGGAGAGGGGCATCCTTGTCTTGTTCCTGTTCTTAAAGGAAAAGATTTCAGCTTCTTGCTATTAAGTATAATATTGGCTGTGGGTTTGTCATATATGGCCTTTATTACATTGAGGTTCTTGCCCTCTATACCCATGTTTTTCAGAGTTTTTATCATGAATGGATGTTGAATTTTGTCAAATGCTTTTTCAGCATCTATGAAGATGATCATGTGGTTTTTACTCCGTGCATTTTTCAATTGTTGTTATACACCACAGATGAATGATATCATTTAGTACTTGTCTTTCTCTGCCTGGCTTATTTCACTGAGGATAATACCCTCCAGCTCCATCCATGTTGTTGCAAATGGTAGGATTTGTTTTCTTCTTATGGCTGAATAATATTCCATTGTGTATATGTACCACATCTTCTTTATCCATTCATCTACTGATGGACACTTAGGTTGCTTCCATTTCTTGGCTATTGTAAATAGTGCTGCGATAAACATAGGGGTGCATATGTCTTTTTGAATCTGAGAAGTTGTATTCTTTGGGTAAATTCCTAGGAGTGGAATTCCTGGGTCAAATGGTATCTCCATTTTGAGTTTTTTGAGGGACCTCCATATTGCTTCCCACAATGGTTGAACTAGTTCAAATTCCCACCAGCAGTGTAGGAGGGTTCCCCTTTTTCCACATTCTCACCAGCATTTGTTGTTGTTTGTCTTTTGGATGTCGGCCATTCTAAGTGGTGTGAGGGGATATCTCATTGTGCTTTTAATTTACATTTCTTTGATGATTAGTGATGTGGAGCATCTTTTCATGTGTCTGTTGGCCATCTGAATTTCTTCTCTGGAGAAGTGTCTGTTCAGATCCTCTGCCCATTTTTTAATCAGGTTATTTGCTTTTTGGTTATTGGGGCACGTAAGCTCTTTATATATTTTGGATGTCAACTTCTTACATATATGTCATTTATGAATATATTCTCACATACTGTAGGATGCCTTTTTGTTCTACTGATGGTGTCCTTTGCTGTACAAAAGCTTTTTAGTTTGATATAGTCCCACTTGTTCATTATTTCTTTTCTTTCCCTTGCCCGGGGAGATATGTTCATGAAAAAGGTGCTCATGTTTATGTTCAACAGAGCTCTGCCTGTGTTTTCTTTTAAGAGTTTTATGGTTTCATGACTTACATTCAGGTCTTTGATCCATTTCAAGTTTACTTTTGTGTATGGAGTTAGACAGTAATCCAGTTAATTTCTCTTACATATAACTGTCCAGTTTTGCCAACACCAGCTGTTGAAGAGGCTGTCATTTCCCCATTGTATATCCATGGCTCCTTCATCATATATTAATTGACCGTATATGCCTGGGTTAATATCTGGACTCTCTAGTCTGTTCCATTGGTCTATGAGTCTGTTCTTGTGCCAGTACCAAATTGTCCTGATTACTGTGGCTTTGTAGTAGACCTTGAAGTTGGGGAGCATAATCTCCCCAGCTTTATTCTTCGTTCCCAGGATTGCCTTGGCTATTTGGGGTCTTCTGTGGTTCTATATGAATTTTAGAACCCTTTGTTCTAGTTTGTTGAAGAATGCTGTCAGCATTTTGATAGGGAATGCATTGAATCTGTAGATTGCTTTAGGCAGGATGGCCATTTTGACAATATTAAATTCCTACTGAAGAGCATGGGATGAATTTCCATTTATTAGTGTCCTCTTTAATTTCTCTTAAGAGTGTCTTGTAGTTTTCAGGGTATAGGTCTTTCACTTCCTTGGTTAGGTTTATTCCTAGGTGTTTTACTCTTTTTGATGCAATTGTGAATGGAATTATTTTCCTGATTTCCCTTTCTGCTAGTTAATCATTACTGTATAGGAATGCATCAGATTTCTGTGTATTAATTTTGTGCAGCATTGTTGAATTCATATATTAGTTCTAATAGTTTTGGAGTGGATTCTTTAGGGATTTTTATGTACAATATCATGTCATCAGCAAACAGTGACAGTTTAACTTCTTCTTTATCAGTCAGTCTGGATGCCTTTTATTTCTTTGTGTTGTCTGATTGTCATGGCTAGGACCTCCAGTACTGTGTTGAATAGAAGTGGAGGGTGTGGCATCCTTGTCTTGTTCCCGATCTTAGAAGAAAAGCTTTCAGCTTTTCACTTTTAAGTATGATGTTGGCTGTGGGTTTATCATATATGTCCTTTATTATGTTGAAGTTCTTGCCCTCTATACCCATTTTGTTGAGCGTTTTTATCATGAAAGGGTGTTCAATTTTGTCAAATGCTTTTTCAGAATCTATAGAGATGATCACCTGGTTTTTGTCCTTCTCTTTGTTGATGTGGTGGATGATGTTGATGGATTTTCGAATGTTGTACCACCCTTACATCCCTGAGATGAATCCCACTTGATCATGTTGTATGATCCTCTTGATGTATTTTTGAATTCAGTTTGCTAATATTTTGTTGAGTATTTTTGCATCTATGTTCATCAGGGATATTGGTCTGTAATTTTCTTTTTTTTTGTGGTGTCTTTGCCTGGTTTTGGTATTAGAGTGATGCTGGCTCCACAGAATGAGTTTGGAAGTTATCCCTCGTCTTCTACTTTTTGGAAAACTTTTGAGGAGAATGGGTATTATGTATTCTCTAAAATATCTGATAAAATTCAGTGGTGAATCCATCTGGTATGGGGGATTTGTTCTTAGGTAGTTTTTTGATTACCAATTCAATTTCCTTGCTGGTAATTGGTCTGTTCAGATTATCTGTTTCTTGCTTGGTCAGTCTTGGAAGGTTGTGTTTTTCTAGGAAGTTGTCCATTTCTTCTTGTTTATCCAGTTTGTTAGCATATAATTTTTCATAATATTCTCTAATAATTCTTTGTATTTCTGTGGTGTCTGTAGTGATTTTTCCTTTCTCATTTCTGAGTCTGTTTATATGTGTAGACTCTTTTTTTCTTGATAAGTCTGGCTAGGGGTTTATCTATTTTGTTTATTTTCGCAAAGAACCAGTTATTGGTTTCATTAATTTTTTCTACTGTTTTATTCTTCTCAATTTTATTTATTTCTTCTCTGATCTTTATTATGTCCCTCCTTCTATTAACTTTGGGCCTCATTTGTTCTTCTTTTTCCAGTTTTATTAATTGTGAATTTAAACTATTCATTTGGGATTGTTCTAAGAGGAAAGTATAAGCCTGGATTGCTATATACTTTCCTCTTAGAACTGCCTTCGCTGCATCTCACAGTAGTTGGGGCTTTGGCTCTTGTTGTCATTTGTCTCCATATATTGCTGGATCTCTGTTTTAATTTGGTCATTGATTCGTTGATTATTTAGGAGCATGTTATTAAGCCCCCATGTGTTTGTGAGCCTTTTTGTTTTCTTTGTATAATTTATTTCTAGTTTCATTCCTTTGTGATCTGAGTAGTTGGTTGGTTTCAAGCCACTTTTTTTTTTTGGTATCGTTAGTGTACAATCACTTGAACAACATTATGGTTACTAGACCACCTTTTACCAAGTCTCCCCCACATACCCCACTACATTCACTGTCTATCAGTGTAGTAAGATGCTATAGAGCCACTACTTGTCTTCTCTGTGTTATACAGCCTTCCCCATGCCCCTCCCTACTGCATTACGTGTGCTAAGTGTAATGCTGCTTATTCCCCTTCTCCCTCCCTTCCCACCCATCCTCCCCAGTCCCTTTCCCATTGGTAACTGTTAGTCCATTCTTGGGTTCTCTGTGAGTCTGCTGCTGTTTTGTTCCTTCAATATTTTTCTTTGTTCTTATATTCCACAGATGAGTGAAATCATTTGATACTTGTCTTTCTCCGCCTGGCTTATTTCACTGAGCATAATACCCTCTAGCTCCATCCATGTTGTTGCAAATGGTAGGTTTTGTCTTCTTCTTATGGCTGAATGATATTCCATTGTGTATATGTACCACCTTTTCTTTATCCATTCATCTACTGATGGACACTTAGGTTGCTTCCATTTCTTGGCTATTGTAAATAGTGCTGCGATAAACATAGGGGTGCATATGTCTTTTTCAAACTGGGCTGCTGCATTCTTAGGGTAAATTCCTAGGAGTGGAATTCCTGGTTTCAAGCCACTTTTATCTTGGTTCTACCAAGAGTTTTCATGTGTGGTATTGCAAGGCTGGGGGAGGGAAGGTCTTACGGGAGAGCAGCACTGCACCATCTGACTTCATCTCTTGGGTAGGAAGCACAGAAAATACCCAAAAGAGAGATGATTCAAGAGACCCAGATGAAAGGTGGACCTGAAGAAAAGAGAGCATTGAACTACTTTCCTCCTACTAAGTAAATCAATGTGCTGGATTCATAAAAATTCAAACTCAGGGTTGGTGGAGAAAGCAGAGTGGGGAAATTTTGGTGGGAGGTAGTGAAAGAGAAAAAATAGAGGCCGGAGACTAGATCATCCTCTAAAGATTAGTGTGTGTCAGTACATTTGAATTTTAACTTGAGTAATAGATAAGTGTGTAGGAAACAGGACCAAGCTCTGATTTACTCTTGTCTCTACTGTTCTACTTATACAGACTTAAGAGCAAATATTCCACATTAGGCCTTGCCATTGAACAAAACTAGTGTATTTTCCTCAATAATTATAGTGGACAGAGCAGAACTGGTTTAAAACTGGCTGACCATAAGTCTGCAGATTAATCCATTAGTTAATTAGTTAGGCAGTGCCCAAATAACTCTAAGCATGGTTTATTGATCTATAAAGAAAGGATGATCTGAATAAATTTGTAACAGCACTTTTTCTTAATTTCTTAATTCATAAACTTCATAATTTAACATGCTTTACTTTAATAATTTTAAATTTATAATTACATATGAAATAATTTTAATAGCTATTATGTAATTCACAAATTTCTTAAAATATATTACACTAGAATATCATACAACTAAGCTTCAGTTTTTTATTACTTAATCTACACATAAATGCCTACAGGCAGTCCTGCTTTCCTTCCCTCTCAGCCATAATTTGATTAATGTCTCTTCTGTGATTGGATCTTAATTAGAAAAATACTCTCAATAAATGCAAGACTTTTTTTTTAAAGATATCATGATAGGTTTACAAAGTTTCCAGTGAGTATGTGGACCATTATTTTACAGTTTAAAGTATGGGAAGTAGGCACGAGGTCTAAAGAGGAAGACCCTATTTTCTCCTATCACCTTCCTGATCTGTGAATAGCTGTATATAAACAATATGTAAATTTCTAAATTCTCTTTTGCTATGTGATCCTACTACAGAAACAGCTATTCTGGTAACAGGAAGGACAAAAAATTTTAACAGAATTGTTTCAACAGTTTTCTGGAAGGTTATTTGAAAGAACCAGGAAAGAATAGGACCTAGCATTACTATACTCACATTTCAGATTTGCCTCTACAAGGATTGTTATCCTATCAAATAAGTAATATGTGGATTGAGACAAGGCGATAAGGCAAGCAGTAGCTATGAATGTGCCTCCCCTCTCCTGAGCCAGAGCTGTCCCAGGAACACTATAATCATAGAGCAAAGTTATAGATTAACTGTGTAAAAATTCCCAAAGCATGCGCTTAGCTCAAATACTGCCAAATGGTAACACCAAACACTCTGCAGATTCTAGTGGCATGCTCCCACCTAGATAAACTAATAATCTTACTGCAAGGTGATCCCATACATAATATGGAAATTAATAAAGGGAAACCTCACTAAAGTAGAGTTGGGAGGCTAGAAGTGGGAACCATACCACTCCAAATCACTTACAGGAAGATTATCAATTTAGACACCAAGGCAAGAATTATCAACAACGAAGAATCATTGATTACAGGCCCAACAGGGAAAGATGTACATGGCATCTCCTACCAGAAATCAACTATCCCTACAAGTCAGCCAATAAGAAACCATACTTTTCTCCAATGGACTTTCATTCAAAACAACCCTCCCAACCTTCTCCTTCTTCTCCATAAAATAATGTTCCGCCCCTCTGTTGGACTTGCCTGTTGTTTTGCCATAGCTTGTTGTTCCAAATCACAATTCTTTGCTAAAAATAAACCCATTTTTGCTGTCAAAATAACTGACAGCTTCATTTTTAAGGTTAACAATAGATAGATAGAAAACTTCTTTAAAATTGCACCCTCAGCATGGTACATGTTTCACATATTACAAGAACACTAAGATTTTCTGTTGTAAATTTGTTTTGTCATATGTAGGTGTTATTAGAGGAGAGGGATTTTTTCCATATATTCTTTGTTCTGTTTTTGTATCACTTGTCAAATGCTATCCATTTGGTCAATTTTTCTTTTATTTTCAGTCATTGTCTCTTCTCCATTCTTTGCTCAAATGCAGTGGCTGAACTGGGAAGCTAAAAAAACTGTGGAGTCCCTTCCCCACACAGGGATGAGTATTAAAAGGGAGCAGGGTGCAATAATACAACTGAATGCTATATCCACTCTGATTCAAACTTTATCAAAATCCAAAGCAGGAAAATAATTCCAATCTTGTTCATAGCAGCAGCACAACTTTCTATGAGCATACTAATCACCACTGATAGCCTCTGATAACAAGGCACAGGCTCTACCACTGTGCAAGATTTTGGTGATAACGTATTATTACTGAGCATAACACAAGCTTATACCCTTAGGAACCACAATCATTCTTTCATTAAAGGAGTACTTTCATCAAGAGTTGAAAAATTCAAGCATAACATTGGTTAAAAAAACAAAATGTGACAATGGTAATAGGCCTTTGTCCTGAACTCTTTACTTTCACTTATACTTCATTAGTACTTACTGAATGCCTAACATGTGCCACTGAAAATGTTTAAGTGGAAAAACACTTAACATGCAATGTATTTTTAAATACCCACAACAACCCTATGAGGTCAGCAGTGTTACCTTATTTTACAGATAAGGCAGCTGAGGTCCAAGGTTATACAATGAAGTAGTGGTGCAAGATTCTGCCTCCATTACCATTGTCTTATGTCACAATATGCTTCTCGGCATCCTTATTGTTTCCCAAAGGAGAGTTTTATGCAGTATGTGGCACTGAGGTATGGGTGGCCCATTTAACCCATTTCAGCTCTGAATAGCTGCAAAAGGATGGGTTCAACTCAAACATTCACATTTCTTATGAGCTGAGAAAAATGGGATGTTTAGATACAAACTGCAGATTTAGACAACTCCAGCAAGAGCCTAGCAGTCTGTTTTTCCTACAATGGAAAGATAGGAAGATTTTTGGGAAGCTAATGAAGCTTAGCCTTCAGAGCTCTTCACTTTTGTGAGCACTTTTGTGGCCCAGAGAAATATTAGTGAGCTGTTCATATTATTCTTTGTATTAGGAAACTTGTAAAGTAAGTTATTTTAACTGCAACCACTTAACACTGTTGTCCCTTTCCATTCCAACTTCCTCTCCTCTCCATCACAGGGCCCTATGTGTTTGGTGGCACTGAAGTACCGATGAGCATACAGAGATCCAGCTAAAGGAAATTTGAGCTGCAAATTCATTTGCTAGTTTAGTGTAGCCTCCAGTGACCTCTGTATATACACAGATTTGTGCATTGCTAGTCATCCTGATGCAGGAATGGCTTGCAGGAATGGCTAAGTGATAATGTACAACAGGAAGGTACTGGGTCACAGGCTGTATTGTGATTTAAGTATTGTGGAGAAATTTAAGTTAGTGGAAAAATGAGATTTGAAAATCTAGAGACAGAAACTAGTCTACAGAAAACTCCTATAATCATTAGCCATATAGAACTGGACTAAGAAGAATTCTCATTAATGACTGATCAAAACTGATGTTTTCTCCTGTCAGAACTATAACCAATAATACAGCATATACAATTATAAGTGTGCATTTGTATGGAATGGTCAAAAAAGAATTCATCAGAATTTCTGTGTTTGTAGGGTGCAAACCTAAAGCAGTACTAAAAAAAACAAACAGAACTGTATGTAAAGTATGTATTAGGTCACATCCTATTACATGTAATGCACTGTCCTGATGAAGACCAGAGTTTCCAGATGAAAAGATATTCAAAAATGTTACCCAAGTAACAAAATGCCCTGAGGAAACAGGCGTCTCTATGACCAAACTCCCCCACTTATTTATTCAATGTGTATTACATGAGAGTAATTTAATTACACAATCATGTAGCCCATTACAGCATGGCATTAATTCTAGAGTATATTTGATCTGCTGTTGTGTTTTCCTTAATGTCAAATTCCTTCTATTCTTTTTTTCAGAATTATTGAGAATACCAAAATTCAAGCATATCAAGAAGAAAGTATCCAAGTAGTAGCCAAAATCACAAACCAAAAGAAAATATCTGTGATATTTATTACCTACTTTTTTTAAATTGTGATTTATCATTCTAAATAAATATTAATTTTCATACCTAATTTTCTATGCTTTTTCTTATATAGGGTCCCATCAAATTAAGTTTCAGGCTGTACAAAATTTGAATCTACCACTGAATGAAAGCAACTCCAAAGCTGCCTGGTTTATTTGGTCTGCTGGTCAAGTACGGGTCACTTTGATGAAGACAGGCTCAGGCCACCTTACTTCAGTGTATAGTTCCATAAGTCTTTATCCCAATTGTGAAATTCTAAATATTCTGAAAACTAAAAGTTATGTTTATTTGGCATCAAAACTCATTTGGCAACAAAACCTAACTAGAACTGACATGAGACTATTTGTAATCTTAATTAATCTAACTTAGTATGAATATTCATATATTTTATTGTGGAAATATTTGAATTTAAGATGATGCACAAATCCCACTGGGAATTTTACAGAATTAATTTTTTTAAACTAAAAAAATTTTGTTTTAAATTCTGAAACACATCTGGTCCCATGGGTTACGGATGAGGAATTTGGGATCTGTGCTTATTTTCCCAGTTGCCTCCCATGGGTAGGGACCCATGCAGTCAAGCAATCTGTTGAGGATTGTGAAAAGGTTTGAAAATATTTGATAGTATTTGCCTAGTGGGTTCATGGATATTCAGTCTCTGCTCTGAGGTCCGGAAGATGCTATTCAAAAAAGAGAACTGATGGAATGAGAGGCAAAAATTCTATCTTATTATTGGGGGTTGCTGAACCAACACTAATGCAAACCTAGATATGAAACATGTGACTTGGGCTTGAAGTCTCATTAGATGAACAACATCTCTAAGCCCAAAGAAATGATCAACATATAGGCACATACTAGCTATGTGACCTTGGACAAAACTCTCTCTGTGAAAAGATGCCCTTTTTTATATTACCTACTTTATATTATATATAATAGATATAAATAGGTTACCTACTTTATTTTATATCTATATATAAAACATGTGTATACCTTGTATTTATATATAATGTAGGTATAAATATATTACCTATTTTATAGATTTGTTTTGAGGTTTAAATGGTATAATACAAGTAACATACTTAAAACAGTGAAACACACACAACATATAGTAAGTACCTAGTAAGATTAACATTTGTTATTATACTATAGACATGGTGATGATAAGATCCAAGAGAGGCCCCCACATCCACGTATAAAGCCCACTCCCTTAGAGCTACATTAGTGAAGTTATAAAAATGTAGCCTTGTCTCAAACAGATATTTGTACACCAATGTTGGTAGAAACAACCCAAATGCTTATTAACAAATAAATGGATAAACAAAATGTGGTATATACATACAATGGAAATTTATTTAGCCTATAAAAAGAATGAAATTCTAACTCATGCTACCACATGCATGAAACTTGAAGACAGATAGATGCTAAGTGAAATAAGCCAGACACAAAAGGCCAAATATTATATGATTCCACTTACATGAGGTACGTAGATAATCAAATTCACAGACAGAAAGTAACATGATGGTTGCCAAGAACTGGAGGGAGGGGGGAAAGGGGAGTTATTGTTTAATGGGCATGGAGTTTCAGTTTGAGAAGATGAAAAAGTTCTTGAGATGGATGGTGGTGATGGTTGCAGAACAATGCAAATGTACTTAATGTCAGTGAACTGTACACTCAAAAGCGTTAAAATGATAAATTCTATATTACATAATTTTTATCACATTAAAAAAAAGCAAACAATAAAGGAAGCCCTGGCTCTCTCCTTGCCTGGAATGCTTAGGTCCCCCAGCCTCTGATAAGTCTACCGCTAACTACTACTGAGAGTCATGAGGAGCTTCTCATGTGTGCTCAAGAACGAGTCTGTTGAACTATAGCACAGTGCACATGAAGTTTTTCTGTTCTGCTTCATCCACTGTTTAGTGAGCACCAACATCTCCTGCTAGAACTTAATAGGATGTAATTATTATGGATCCAAGATCTCAAACAAAATGGGGTACAAACTGTCTCCTTTTGGTCTTGTCTTCTACAAAATGTGTATCAAAGTTATGATTCTTCTTCCTCAATATCTTTATCTTAAATGTTTTAGTAAATATTTCTTTCTGATTTTATTTTCAATTCCTCATTGCCCCAAACCTCCCAACCAGGACTCAGACACACTGAAGAACTTACTATAGTATACTTAAAACAACTCTTCCCCTCACCTCCATTTCAGTAGTCTTGTGAGTCTGTTTTTCTCTTCCCTTAGGATGAGATAGGGCTGATACTCAGTTAGTATGCACCATTATGATCATGCAGTTGATTGAATACTGAAATAATCTTCATTGCTTGCATATAGCTGCTGTCCTATGATCCTAAGTGTCTCCTCCCACTTCCCCAACCAACTCAGGCTCTCCTCTAGAACCTCTCAAACATGGCAATATTCCAGCAACTAGGAGTTAGTGCATGGCAAAGCCAATGCTTGCAGGAACTTAGTCTATCACTCCAATCCAGTGTTTGCTCTAATTGGCCAATACTGTCTCTTACTGATTCCCAAATATTTAGAATTCTCTCAGGGATGCCCACTCTCCCTATTATTATTCAACATAGTACTGGAGGTCCTAGCCTCAGCAATCAGACAAAACATAGACATAAAAGGCATCCTGATTGGTAAGGAAGAAGTCATACTGTCCCTGTTTGCAGATGACATGATATTGTACATAAAAAACCCTAAAGAATCCACTCCAAAACTACTGGATCTAATAATATCTGAATTTAGCAAAGTTGCAGGATACAAAATTAATACACAGAAACCTGTTGCTTTCCTATACACTAACGATAAAATAGCAGAAAGAGAAATCAGGAAAACAATTCCATTCACAATTGCATCAAAAAGAATAAAATACTTAGGAATAAACCTAACCAAGGAAGTGAAAGACCTATACTCTGAAAATTTCAAGACACTCTTGAGAGAAATTAAAGAAGATACCAATAAATGGAAACACATCCCATGCTCATGGATAGGAAAAACTAATATTGTCAAAATGGCCATACTACCTAAAGCAATCTAGAGATTCAGTGCAATCCCTATCAAAATACTAACAGCATTCTTCAATGAACTAGAGCAAATACTTCTAAAGTTCATATGTAAACACAAAAGACCCCGAATAGCCAAAGCAATCCTGAGAAGGAAGAATAAAGTGGGGGGAATTATGCTCCCTGACTTTAAATTCTACTACAAAGCCACAGTAATCAAGACAGTTTGGTATTGGCACAAGAATAGACCCATAGACCAATGGAACAGACTAGAGAGCCCAGATATAAACCCAAGCATATATGGTCAATTAATATATCATAAAGGAGCCATGGATATACAATGGGGAAATGACAGCCTCTTCAACAGCTGGTGTTGGCAAAACTGGCAGCTACATGCAAGAGAATGAAACTGAATTATTTTCTAACCCCATACACAAAAGTAAGCTCAAAATGGATCAAAGACCTGAATGTAAGTCATGAAATCATAAAACTCTTAGAAAAAAACATAGGCAAAAATCTCTTGGACCTAAACATGAGAGACTTCTTCATGAACATATCTCCCTGTGCAAGGGAAACAAAAGCAAAAATGAACAAGTGGGACTATATCAAACTACAAAGCTTCTGTACAGCAAACGACACCATCAGTAGAACAAAAAGACATCCTAAAGTATGGGAGAATGTATTCATAAATGACATATCCGATTAGGGGTTGACATCCAAATTATATAAAGAGCTCATGTACCTCAACAAACAAAGAGCAAATAAGCCAATTAAAAAATGGGCAGAGGATCTGAAGAGACACTTCTCCAAAGAACAAATTCAAATGGCCAACAGGTACATGAAAAGATGCTCCACATTGCTAATCATCAGGGAAATGCAGCTTAAAACCACAAGAGATATCACCTCACACCAGTTATGATGGCCAGCATCCAAAAGACAGACAACAACAATGTTGGCGAGGATGTGGAGAAAGGGGAACCCTCCTACACTGCTGGTGGGAATGTAAAATAGTTCAACCATTGTGGAAAGCAATATGGTGGTTCCTCAAAAAAGTAAAAATAGAATTACCAGGAGTTCCACTCCTAGGAATTTACCTGAAGAATGCAAGAGCCCATTTTGAAAAAGACATATGCACGCCTATGTTTATTGCAGCACTATTTACAATAGCCAAGAAATGGAAGCAACCTAAGTGTCCATCAGTAGATGAATGGTTAAAGAAGATGTGGTACATATACACAATGGAATATTATTTATCCCTAAGAAGAAAACAAATCCTACCATTTGCAACAACATGGATGGAGCTAGAGGGTATTATGCTAAGTGAAATAAGCCAGGCGGAGAAAGACAAGTATCAAATGATTTCACTCATCTGTGGAATATAAGAACAACAAAAAAAAACTGAAGGAGCAAAACAGAAGCAGACTCACAGAACCCAAGAATGGACTAACAGTTACCAAAGGGAAAAGGACTGGGGAAGATGGGTGGGTAGGGAGGGATAAGGCGGAAAAAGGGGCATCACAATTAGCATGTATAATGTAGAGGGGGCACATGGGGACGGCAGTATAACACAGAGTAGACAAGTAGTGATTCTACAGCATCTTACTACGCTGATGTACAGTGACTGTAATGGGTCATGTGGTGGGAACTTGATAATAGGGGGGGTCTAGTAACCATAATGTTGTTCATGTAATTGTACATTAGTAATACCAACATAAAAAAATACCACATACTATGTAGGTTATAAACAATAGAAATTTATTTCCCACAGTTATGGAGGCTGGAAGTCTGAGATCAGGGCTCTAGTATGGTT
>JAVSCE010015412.1:0-20360 GCA_032199065.1 Smutsia gigantea
ATTCAATTCAACCCATGTGCTCACTTCCTCATGTCATCTCACCTCACTTCCCTTCAACTAACCTCGAATCATCAGACGTCACCTCAACTCACCTAGCTCACTTCACCACACCTCACCTCAATTCCTCTCATTACCTCACCTCAACTCCTCACCTCACCTCAAATCCACACCTTATGTCACCTCACCTCACCTCATTTCTTCAACTCACCTAATATCATCATCTCACCTCATCTCACCTCGCTTCAACTTATCCCCGCATGTCAACTCACCTCACCTCACTTCACCTCATACCTCACATCACCTCAATCCTCACTCAACCCCACTTCCCCCAATGACATCACCTCTGTGACCTCACCTCAATGCCTCACCTCCTTACCTCACCTCACCCACTGCACACTCACAATTCTCACCTCCGCACTTCTTCAGCTCACCAGACCTCCACACAAAATGTCTCTTCACTGACCTCAACTTAATTCCTCGGATCTCTCCCTCACCTCACCTCCTCACCTCACATCAACACGCTTCCTCACCTCACCTCACCTCATCTCACTTCTGCGTACCTCAAATAACCTCACTCACATCACCTCAATTCATCACTTCACCTCACCTCATCTCACCTCCTCTAACCTCACCTCACTCACCTCATTCTATTCCTCACTTCACCTGCTCACCTCCTCACGTCAACTCCCCTCCTCTTCAAATCACTCACTTCACTTTTCCTCACCCCCTCACCTCACCTGCAGAAAACGTCACCTCACTCACCTCACCTCAATTCCTCAACTCACTTCCTCACCTCACCTCACTTGAATTCCTCACCTCACCAACTCACCTCCCCTCAATTCAACACCTGTCACTTCACCTCACCTCAATTCCTCACCTCACTTATTCACTCACCTCACCACACCTCATCTTCCCAGCTCACCTCATCTCCCCTCACTCACTTCACATCACCTCACCTCAATTCCACTCCTTACCTCACCAACTCATGTCACCTCAACTCCTCACCCCACATCACATCACTCACCTCGCTTTACCTCAATCCTCACCTCACCTCACTTTCTCACCTCACCTCCCAAGTCACCTCACACACTTCACCTCACCTCACTAACCACACCTCAGTTCCTCACTTCACTTCTTCACCTCACCTCACCTCCTCACCTCACATCACATTACTCACCTCACCTCAATTCTTCACCTCCTATCAACTCACTTCTCAACTCAGGCATTTCACTTCACCTCCTCACCATACCTAACCTCACTCACTTCACCTCACACCACCTACCTCAATTCCTCACCTCACACCACCTCTTCACGATCTCAGGTCACCTCACGTCCTCACCTTACTCACTTCATTTAATTTCACTCACCTCTCTTCACCTCAATTCCTCACCACATTACAGCTAACCTCACCTCTCCTCACCACAATTCCTCTCCACCACACCTCAACTTCTCACATCCCCTCACCTCCTCCCCTCATTTCACATCACTCTCCTCACCTCTATTCCTCACCTCACTTCCTCATTTCACCTCTTCACCTCACCTCACCTCATTCATCTCAACTCAATTCCTCAACTCACGTCACTTCATTTCCTCACCTCACCTCACCTTACTTAAATCACTACACCACACCTCACCTCACCTCCTAATCTCATGTCCACTCACCTCAGCTTACTCACTTCACTACACATAACCTCAATCCTGAACTCATCCCACCTCCACAAATGAGGTCACCTCTGTAACCTCATCTCAATTCCTCACCTCCCCTAACCTCCGTACCTCACCTCTCCTCACACTCACCTCAATTCCTCACCTCACCTCAATTCCTCAATTCACCTCACCTACACAATTAATGTAAATTCACTCACGTCACCTCAATTCCTCACCTCACTCCCTCACCTCACATCAACTCACTTCCTCACCTCACCTAACCTCATTTTCTCACCTCACCTCACATCACGTCACTCACTTCAACTCAGTAATCTCACCTCACCTCAATTCCTCACCTCAACTCCTCATCCCCTCAGCTCAGCTCACCTCACTTAACCTCACTCACATCACCTCAAATCCTCACCTCACATGCTAACCTGTCACCTCACATCCTCTTCCAAACACTCACTTCATTTCACCTCACATCATCTCCATCCTCACCTCACCTCACTTCCTCATCTCACCTCCGCACCTCAACACACCTCACGTAACCTCAACACACTTAAATTCCTCATCTCACCACAACACCTCACCTCCACACCTCATGTCACCTCATTCACCTCACCTCACTTCCTCACCTCACTCACCTCACCTCACTTCAATTCCTCTCCTCAAATCCTCACATCACCTCACCACAACTCAGCCACTTCACCTCACTCACCTCAACTCTCGTCAGTCTTCACCTCACACCACCTCACCTCCTCACCTCAACTCACATTCCACAATTCACCTCACCTCACCACACCTTAATTCCTCACCTAAACTCCTCACACCACCTCACCTCACTTCCTCAACTAAGTTTACCTCATCACACCGGATCTCGCCTCAATTCCTCACCTCACCACAACTCATCTCCTCACTTCAGCACACCACCTCACCTAACATCACTTATTCCACTCAACTCATTCAATTCCTCACCTTAACTGCTCACTTCAAGTCACCTCTCCTCCTCCTCAAATCACTCACTTCATTTCACACCACTCAGCTCACATCTAAATCACCAACCCAGAGACTTCTGTGAAGATGGTCGTGTGAGAAGGGCGGCATAAATCTCCTCCCAACACTATATTTATCAAGGAAAACACAGAAAATACATCTATTCCTAAAAGAGAGACGAGAATACACAGGAAAGCGCACAGCGTGCAGCTACACACGGGAGGACTCGGCACCCCAAGAGGCGGTCTTAAAGGGCCCAGCTGACATACGTGGCAACTATCAGTGACCAAATTATACAGCCATGAAAACACAGAGGAATATGGTTCAGACCAAAATCAAACAGACTACCCCAGAGAGGGAGTCTGAAGGGATGGAAATGCACAGCCTCCCTGAAAAAGAATTTAGAATTAAAGTCATTACCATGCTGATGGAACTACAGAGAAATGTGCAAGAGCTGAGGGAGGAAGTGAGGGAAATGAGGAAAGACAATACAGAAATCAGACAAGCGATCGACGGGCTTAACCACAGAATTGATGAGATGCGAGAGACTGTTAATGGAATAGAAAACAGAGAACAGGAGTGCAGAGCAGCTGAGGCAGAGAGAGATAAGGATTTCTAGGAATGAAAGTATATTAAGAGAACGTTGTGACCAATCCAAACGGAATAATATTCGCATTATAGGAGTACCAGAGGAAGAAGAGAGAGAAAAGTGATAGAAAGTGTCTTTGAAGAAATAATTGCTGAAAAGTTTCCCTCGCTGGGGAAGGAAGTAGTCTCGCAGTCCACCGAAGCTCATAGATCTCCCAACACAAGGGACCCAAGGAAGAAAACACCAAGACACATAATAAATAAGATGGCAAAGATCAAAGATAAAGACAGGGTATTAAAGGCAGCTAGAGAGAGATAAAAGATCACCTACAAAGGAAAACCCAACAGACTACCATCAGACATCTCAACAGAAAACTTACAGGCCAGAAGAGAATGGCATGATATATTTAACGTAATGAAACAGAAGGGCCTCGAACCAAAAATATTGTATCCAGCACGATTATCATTTAAATATGATGGAGGGATTAAACAATTTCCAGATAAAGGAAAGTTAAGAGAATTTGCGTCTCATAAACCACCACTACAGGATATCTTAAATGGACTGCTCTAGAGGGAAACACACCTAAATATATAAAGATGTCACCAGAGAAAAAAAAATCACAGCCAAGGAAGCAGACTATCCAAATACCAACTAAAGGCAAAGAATAAAACACCTATTATAGAAAGAATGGAGGAGGAGGAATAAGAAGGGAGAGAAAGAAAGAAACATCAGACTGTGTTTACAATAATTTAACAAGAAAGTTAAGTTAGATTGTTAGATAGTAAAGAAGCAACACTTGAACCCTTGGTAACCACGAATCTAAAGCCAGCAATGGCAGTAAATACATACCTACCAATAATCACCCTAAATGTAAATGGAATGAATGCACCAATCAAAAGACACAGAGTAACAGAATGGATAAAAAAGCAAGACCCATCTATATGCTGCCTACAAGAAACTCACCTCAAATCCAAAGATATACCAAATTAAAAGTGAAGGGATGGAAAAAGAAATTTCATGAAACAACAAGGAGAAAAAAGCCGGTGTTGCAGTACTTGTATCAGACAAAATAGACTTCAAAACGAAGAAAGTAGCAAAAGATAAAGAAGGACATTACATAATGATAAAGGAGTCAGTCCAACAAGAAGATATAATCATTATAAATATATATGCACCCAACAAAGGAGCGCCAGCATATGTGAGACAAATACAACAGAATTAAAGGAGGAAATAGAGAGCAATGCATTCATCTTAGGAGATTTCAACACACCACTCTCTCCAGAGGACAGATCAACCAGACAGAAAATAAGTAAAGACACAGAGGCACTGAACAAAACACTAGAACAGATGGACCTAACAGACATCTACAGAACTCTACACCCAAAAGCAACAGGATACACATTCTTCTCAAGTGCACATGGAACATTTTCCAGAATAGACCACATACTAGGCCACAAAAAGAACATCAGTAATTTCAAAATATTGAAATCCTACCAATCAACTTCTCAGAACACCAAGGTATAAAACTAGAAATAAATTTTAGAAAGAAATCAAAAAGGCTCACAAATACATGGAGACTTAACAACACTCTCCTAATTAATCAATGGGTTAACGACCATAACAAAACAGAAATCAAAGAATATATGGACATTAATGACAACAACAACACAAAGCCACAACTTCTGTGGTACGCAGCAAAGGCAGTTCTAAGAGGATAGTATATTGCAATCCAGGCCTATTTAAAGAAGGAAGAACATTCCCAAATGAATAGTCTAAAGACACAATAACTGAAATTGGAAAAAGAAGAACAAATTAGGCCCAAAGTCACCATGAGGAGGGACATAATAAAGATTAGAGAAGAAATAAATAAAATTGAGAAGAATAAAACAATAGAAAAAATCAGTAAAACTAAGAGCTGGTTCTTTGAAAATATAAACAAAATAGATGAACCCCTAGCCTGACTCCTTAAGAGAAAAAGAGAATCTACACACATAAACACAATTAGAAATGAGAAAGGAAAAATCACGACGGACCCCACAGAAATACAAAGAATCGTAGGAGAATATTATGAGACTTTATATGCTAACAAGATGGAAAACCTAGAGGAAATGGACAACTTCTTAGAAAAATACAAATCTTCCATGGCTAACCAAGGAAGAATCAGAAAAACAAAACAGACCAATCACCAGTGACGAAATCAAATTGGTAATCAAAAAACTACCCAAGAACAAACCACTGGGAATGATGGATTCACCTCTGAATTCTACCAGACATATAGAGAAGAAATAAAGTTCTACTTAAAGTTTTCCAAAAAATAGAAAGGAGGGAATACTTCCAAACTCATTCAATGAAGCCAGCATAACTGTAATACCAAAACCGGGCAGAGACCTCACTAAAAAGAACATTACAGACCAATATCCCTGATGAACGTAGATGCAAAAATTCTCAACAAAATATTAGCAAACCGAATTCAAAAATACATCAAGAGGATCATATACCATGATCAAGTGGGATTCATCCAAGGGATGCAAGGATGGTACAACATTCGAAAATCCATCAGCATCATCCACCACATTAACAAAAAGAAGAACAAAAACCACATGATCATCTCCATAGATGCTGAAAAAGCATTTGACAAAATTCAGCATCCATTCCTGATTAAAACTCTCAACAAATGGGTATAGACGGCAAGTACCTCAACATCATAACGGCTATATATGACAAACCCACAGCTAACATCATGCTTAACGGCGAGACGCTAAAACTTTTCATCTAAGATCGGGAACAAGACAAGGATGCCCACTCTCTCCACTGTTATTCAACATAGTACTGGAGGTCCCAGCCACAGCAATCAGACAAAACAAAGACATACAAGGCATCCAGATTGGTAAAGAAGAAGTCAAATTGTCACTATTTGCAGATGACATGATACTGTACATAAAAAACCCTAAAGATTCCATTCCAAAACTACTAGAATTAATATCTGAATTCAGCAAATTTGCATGATACAAAATTAGCACACAGAAATCTGTTGCTTTCCTATACACTAATGATGAACTAACAGAAAGAGAAATCAGAAAAACAATTCCATTCACAATTGCCTCAAAAAGAATAAAATACCTAGGAATAAACCTAACGAAGGAAGAGAAAGACCTGTACTCTGAAAACTACAAGACACTCCTAAGAGAAATTAAAGGGGACACTAACAAATGGAAATGCATCCCATGCTCTTGGCTAAGAAGAATCAATATTGTCAAAATGGCTATACTACCTAAAGCAATCTACAGATTCAATGCAATCCCTATCAAACTACCAACAGCTTTCTTCAATGAACTGGAACAAATCATTCTAAAATTCATATGGAACCACAAAAGACCCCGAATAGCCAAAGCAATCCTGAGAAGGAGGAATAAAACAGGGGAATTACACTCCCTGAGTTCAAGCTCTAATACAAAGCCACAGTAATCAAGACAATTTGGTATTGGCACAAAAACAGACCCACAGACCAGTGGAACAGAAGAGAAAATTCAAACATTAACCCAAACATATACAGTCAATTAATATTTGATAAAAGTGCCTTGGATATACAATGGGGAGATGACAGCCTCTTCAGCAGCTGGTGTTGGAAAAACTGGACAGCTACATGTAAGAGAATGAAACTGGATTACTGTCTAGCCCCATACACAAAGGTAAACTGAAGGTGGATCAAAGACCTGAATGTAAGTCATGAAACCATAAAACTCTTAGAAAAAAACATAGGCAAAAATCTCTTGGAAATAAACATGAGCAACTTCTTCATGAACATATCTCCCTGGGCAAGGGAAACAAAAGCAAAAATGAACAAGTGGGACTATATCAAGCTGAAAAGCTTCTGTACAGCAAAGGACACCATCAGTAGAACAAAAAAGCATCCTACAGTGTGGCAGAATACATTCATAAAAAACGTTTCTGATAAAGGGTTGACATCCAAAATATGTAAAGAACTCATGCACCTTAACAAACCGAAAGCAAATAATCCAATTAAGAAATGGGCAGAGGACATGAATAGACACTTCTCCAAAGAAGAAATTTAGATGGCCAACAGGCACATGAAAAGATGCTCCCCATCGCTAATCATCAGAGAAATGCAGATTAAAACCACAATGAGATATCACCTCACACCAGTGAGGATGGCCAACATCCAAAACACAAACAACAACAAATGTTGGCGAGGATGTGGAGAAAAGACAACCCTCCTACACTGCTGGTGAAACTGCAAATTCGTTCAACCATTGTGGAAAGCAGTATTGAGGTTCCTCAAAAAACTCAAAATAGAAATACCATTTGACACAGTAATTCCACTCCTAAGAATTTACCCTAAGAATGCAGCAGCCCAATTTGAAAAGGACAGATGTACCCCTATGTTTATTGCAGCACTATTTACAATAGCCAAGAAATGGAAGCAACCTAAGTGTCCATCAGTAGATGAATGGATAAAGAAGATGTGGTACATGTACACAATGGAATATTATTCAGCCATAAGAAGAAAACAAATCCTACCATTTGCAACAACATGGATGGAGCTAGAGGGTATTATGCTCAGTGAAATAAGCCAAGCCGAAAAAGACAAGTATCAAATGATTTCACTCATATGTGGAGTATAAGAACAAAGAAAAAAACTGAAGGAACAAAACAGCAGCAGACTCAACGAACCCAAGAACGGACTAATAGTTACCAAAGGGAAAGGGACTGGGGAAAATGGGGGGGAAGGGAGGGATACAGAGGGAATAAGGGGCATTACGATTAGCAGATGTAATGTTGGGGGGGAACGGGGAGGGCAGTACAACTCAGAGAATACAAGTAGTGATTCTATTGCATCTCACTATGCTGATGGACAGTGACTGTAATGGGGTTGGTGGGGGTGACCTGAAGAAGGGGTAGTTTAATAATCGTAATATTGAACATGTGACTGTAAATTAATGATAATAAAATAAATTATATTAAAAAAAATCACCTCACCACACTTCCTCAACTCACCTCCTCACCTCACCTCACCTCAATTCCTCACCTCACCTCATGTCACCACACCTCACTTAAATTCCTCAACTAACCACCTCACCTCACCTAACATCCACAAAACATGTCACCTCATTCAACTAACAATACCTCACCTCACTCACCACACCTCCCTCCACCTCACCTCACTCACAGCACCTCACAATTCCTCACCTCACCACTTCACCTCACCCCTCACCTCACCACACACACCTGAATTACTCAACTCACCACACTCACCTCACATCCTCACCTCACCTCACCTCCACACCTGTCACCTCATTCTCCTCCCCTCAAATCCTCACTTCACATCCTCAACTCAACTCACCTCACTCACCCTCAGTTCCTCACCTAACCTCAACTCCTCACCTAACCTCCACACCTCATGTCACCTCACTCACCTCACCTCCCTTCCTCACCGACTTCCTCAAATTACCTCCTTTCACCTCACCTCACTCACCTCACCTCCCTTCAACAACTCACCTCACATCCACTTCTCAGCGCACCTCACCTCCTCACCTCACCTCACTCACCTCACCTCAATTCCTAACCTCACATCACCTCTTCACCACACCTCAACTCACTCACATCACATCACTTCAACTAACCTCACCTCATCTAACATCACCTCACCTCACTTCACCTCACCTCAATTCCTCACCTAACGTCACCTCAACTCACCTCATTTTACTTCAACTTACCTCACCTCACCTTCTCACGTCACTTCACACCTCACCTCACGCACCTGAAATCCTCACCTCAATTCACTTCCTCACATCACCTCACTTCGCTCACTTCAACCCACCTCACTAAACTCACCTTACCTCAATTCCTCACTTCACCTCCTCCTCATCTTGTCACTTTCTCTATTAACCTCACCAAATCTTCTCACCTCACCTCACCTCACTCACTTTACCCCACCTCACCTAAATACCTCACCACACCTTACCCCCACTCATCACACGTCAACCCACCTCCTCACCTCACCTCACACCACTCACTTCAATTCACCTCACATCACATCACCTCAATCCTCACCTCACCTCCTCACCTCACCTCAGCTTCTTACCTGTCAGCTCACCTCAATCAACTCACCTCATGTCAATTCCTCACCTCAACACCCTACCTCACGTCACCTCATCAGTGATCTCAATTCCTCACCTCACCTCCTAATCTCACCTCACGTGACTTCCAAAACTCACACCTCACTCACTTCACCTCACCTCAATTAACTCACCTCACTCCTACACCACAATGCACCTCATCTCACCTCACTCATTTAACCAAGCCTCAATTCCTCATCTCACCACATCACCTCCTCACCACACCAGACCTCATTAAATCAACCTCACCTCAATTCCTAATACTCCTTCTCCCTCACCTCACCTCACTCCACACACCTCACTTCAATTGCTCACCCCATCTCCTCACTTCCTCTCATCACCTCACCTCAACTCAGCCACTTCACCTCACTCACCTAAATTCACGTCAGTCTCCACCTCACACCACTTCACCTCCTCACCTCAACTCACCTCCCTTACTGCAACTCACCTCACAACACCTTAATTCCTCACCTAAACTCCTCACCCCAACTCAACTCACCTCACTTCCTCAACTAAGTTCACTTCATCACACCACATCTCGCCTCAATTCCTCATCTCACCTCACCTCAACTCTTCACACCTCACCTCACAACTCATGTTATTTCACCCACCTCAACTCAAATCCTCACCTCACTTCCTCACCTCACCTCAGTCCCCTCACCTCATGTATAAACTCACCTCACCTCATTTTCCAACTCACCTCCCTTCATCTCAGCTCAATCACTCCACTTTACCTCACTCACTTCAATTCCTCAATTCACATCACCTCATTCACCTCACCTCACATAATTCCTCACCTCACCTCATCTCACCTCAATCACCTCACTCAACTCACCTCAATTCCTTACGTCACTTCCTCTTCTTTCCTCCTCACATCACCTCACCTCAAGTCTTCACCTCACCTCACATCAGTTCACTCACTTCACCTATCCTTACTCAACTCATATCACTTCCTCACCTCACCTCTGCTCACCTCCTCACCTAACCTCACCTCACTCACATCTTTCAATTCCTCACCTTAGCTGCTCACCTCCTCGTCACATCAATTCCTCCTCAATTCACTCAGGTCACTTCACCTCACTCACCTCACCTCACCTCAATCCTCACCTCAGCTCACCTCCTCCCCTCACCTCACTCACTTCACCTCACCTCACCTCAATTCCTCACATTACCTCACCTCAATTCCTCAGCTCACCTCAACTCCACACCTTATGTCACCTCACCTCACCTCATTTCTTCAACTCACCTAATATCATCATCTCACCTCATCTCAGCTCCCTTCAACTTATCCCCTCATGTCAACTCACCTCAACACACTTCACCTCATACCTCACATCACCTCAATCCTCACTCAACCGCACTTCCCCCAATGACATCACCTCTGTGACCTCACCTCAATTCCTCACCTCCTTACCTCACCTCACCCACCGCACACTCACAATTCTCACCTCCTCACTTCCTCACCTCACCTGACCTCCACACCAAATGTCAATTCACTAACCTCACCTTAATTCCTCGCCTCTCTCTATCACCTCACCACCTCACCTCACATCAACCCCCTCACCTCACCTCACCTCATTTGAATTCTACACCTCACCACCTCACCTCCCCTCAATTCCACACCTGTAAACTCACTTCTCAATTCCCCACTTCACTTCCTCAGTCACCTCACCACACCTTATCTTCCCAGCTCACCTCATCTCCCCTTACTCACTTCACATTACCTCACATCAATTCCACTCCTTACCTCACCTCCTGTCACCTCAACTCCTCACCTCACTTTACATCACTCACCTTCCCTTACCTCAATCCTCACCACACCTCACTTCCTCACCTCAACTCCCACGTCAACTCACACACTTCACCTCACCTCACTAACCTCACCTCAATTCCTCTATTCACTTCCTCACCTCACCTCCTCACCTCACATCACATTTCTCACCTCACCTCAATTCCTCACCTCCTCATTTCAACTCATTTCTCAACTCAGTCACTTCACTTCACCTCCTGACCTTACCTAAACTCTCTCATTTCACGTCACCCCACCTCACCTCAATTCCTCACCTCACCTCAACTCACCCCATCTCCTCACCTCACCCGACCCCCTCACTTCACCTCACCTCACGCCTTACCTCACTCACCTCACATCATCTAATTCCTCAAATCACCACCTCACCTCACCTCACCTCCACACCTCATGTCAGCTCACTCACCATACCTCAAATCCTCATCTCACTTCCTCACCTCAAGTCACTCACTTCACCTCACCACACTCATATCACCTCACTTCAATTCCTCACCTCACCACCTCACCTCATCTCCTCACCTCACCTCCCACCTCAATTCCACAACTCACCCACCTCACCTCACCTCAGTTCCTCACCTCACCTCACTTCACCTCACTTCACCTTCACACCTAACGACACTTCCCTCACGTCACCTCAAATCTTCACTTCACTCCCTCACCTCACATCAACTCACTTCCTCACCTCACCTCGCCTCATCTTCTCACCTCACCTCACATCACGTCACTCACTTCAACTCAGTCATCTCACCTCACATCAATTCCTCACCTCACCTACTCATCCCCTCAGCTCAGCTCACCTCACATAACCTCACTCACATCACTTCAAATCCTCACGTCCCATGCTATTCTCATGTCACCTCACATCCTCCTCAAACACTCACTTCATTTCACCTAACATCATCTCAGTCCTCACCTCACCTCACTTCCTCATCTCACCTCCTCACCTCACCTCACCTCACCTCAACACACCTCACGTAACTTCACCTCACTTAAATTCCTCACCTGACCAACTCACCTCACCTCCACACGTCTCCTCATTCACCTCACCTCAATTTCTCACCTCACTTCAATTCCTCTCTTCACCTCCTCACATCACCTCACCTCAACTCAGCCACTTCACCTCACTCACCTCAACTCACGTCAGTCTTCCCCTCACACCACCTCACTTCCTCACCTCAACTCACCTCCCACACTTCAACTAACCTCACCACACCTTAATTCCTCACCTAAACTCCTCACCCCACCACACCTCACTTCCTCAACTATGTTTACCTCATCACACCGAACCTCACCCCAATTCCTCACCTCACCACAGCTCATCTCCTCACTTCAGCTCACCACCTCACTTAACCTCACTTATTCCACTCAACTCATTCAATACCTCACCTCACCTTCTCACTTCAAGTCACCTCACCTCCTCCTCAAATCACTCACTTCATTTCACTTCACTCACCTCACATCTAAATCACCTCACCACACTTCCTCACCTCACCTACTCATCTCACCTCACTTAAATTCCTCAAGTAACCACCTCAGCTCACCTAACCTCCACAAAACATGTCACCTCATTCAACTCACAATTCCTCACCTCATTCACCTCACCTCACTCCACCTCACCTCACACACCACACCTAACAATTCCTCACCTCACCACTTCACCTCACCCCTCACCTCACCAAACACACCTCAATTCCTCACCTCACCACACACACCTCACCTCCTCACCTCACCTCATCTCCACACCTGTCACCTCGTTCTCCTCATCTCAAATCCTCACTTCACATCCTCAACTCAACTCACCTCACTCACCCTCAGTTCCTCACCTAACATCAACTCACCTCACCTCCACACCTCATGTCACCTCACTCACCTCACCTCCCTTCTTCACCCACTTCCTCACATAACCTCCTTTCACCTCACCTCACTCACCTCACCTCCCTTCTTCAACTCACCTCACTTCCACTTCTCAGCACACCTCACCTCCTCACCTCACCTCACTCACCTCAATCACCGCCCCTCACAATTCCTCACCTCACCACTCCTCATCTCTCAGGTCCACTCACCTCACCTCACCCCACTTCACCTCACCTCAATTCCTCACCTCTCTTCACCTCTTCACACCACCTCAACTCACTCAGCTCACCTCATCACACGTGACCTCATGTCACTTCACCTCACCTCAATTCCTCACCTAACGTCACCTCAACTCTCCTCATTTTACTTCAACTCACCTCACCTCACCTTCTCACCTCACTTCACACCTCACCTCATGCACCTCAAATCCTCACCTCAATTCACCTCCTCACATCACCTCATTTCACTCGCTTCAAACCACCTCACTCACCTCACCTTACCTCAATTCCTCACCTCTGCTCCTCATCTCGTCACTTTCTCTATTAACGTCACCAAATCTTCTCACCTCACCTCACCTCACTCACTTTACGTCACCTCACCTAAATACCTCACCACACCTTACCCCAACTCTTCTCACGTCAACCCGCCTCCTCACCTCACCTCACCCCACTCACTTCAATTCACCTCACATCACAAACCTCATTCCTTACCTCAACTCCTCACCTCACCTCAGCTACTTACATGTCAGCCCACCTCAATCAACTCACCTCATGTCAATTCCTCACCTCAACTTCTTACCTCACGTCACCTCTCCAGCGATCTCAATTCCTCACCTAACCTCCTCATCTCACCTCACGTGACCTCCAAAACTCACACTTCACTCATTTCAACTCACCTCACTTACCTCACCTCAATTCTTCACCACAATGCACCTCATCTCACCTCACTCACCTAGCCAAGCCTCAATTCCTCATCTCACCACATCACCTCCTCACCACACCAGCCCTAATTAACTCAACCTCACCTCAATTCCTACTTATCCTACCTCACCTCACCTCACTCCCCACACCTCAACTCAATTGCTCACCCCATCACCTCACCTCCTCACATCACCTCACCTCACCTCAGCCACTTCACCTCACTCACATCGACTCACGTCAGTCTTCACTTCACACCACTTCACCTGCTCACCTCAACTCAAATCCCACGCTTCACCTCACCTCACTACCCCATAATTCCTAACCTAAACTCCTCACCCGAAGTCACCTCACCCCACTTCCTCAACTAAGTTCACCTCATCACACCGCAATTCGCCTCAATTCATCTCACCTCACCTCAAATCTTCACACCTCACCTCACAACTCATGTTATCTCACTCACCTCAACTCAAATCCTCTCCTCACTTCCTCACCTCAGCTCAGTCACCTCACCTCATGTATAAACTCACCTCACCTCATTTTCCAACTCACCTCACTTCATCTCACCACAATCACTCCACTTTTCCACACTCACATCAATTCCTCACCTCAAATCCTTAACTCACTTCAAATAATTCACCTCACCACACCTAATTCCTCACCTCACCTCACTTCACCTCAATCACCTCACTCAACTCACCTCAATCCCTTACATCACTTCCTCACCTCTCCTCTTCACATCACATCACCTCAAGTCTTCACCTCACCTCACATCAGTTCCCTCACTTCACCTATCCTCACTCAACTCAAGTCACTTCCTCACCAACCTATGCTCCCCTCCTCACCCAACCTCACCTCTCTCACATCATTCAATTCCTCACCTTAGCTGCTCACCTCCTCATCTCAACAATAATTCCTCAAATCACTCAGGTCTCTTCACCTCACTCACCTCACCTCACCTCAATCCTCACCTCAGCTCACCTCCTCACCTCAACTCACTCACTTCACCTCACCTATCCTCAATTCCTCACCACATGTCATCTCAACTCCTCAACTCACCTCCAAACCTCATGCAACCTCACTCAACTCACCTCCTCACACCCCATAACGTCACTCACCTCAGCTCAATTCCTCAAATCACCTCAACCCTTCTCAACTCACCTCACCCACTACACCTCACCTCACCTCATTTCCTCACCTCACCTCAACTCTTCATCTCCTCACAGCTCACCTACTCATCTAATCTCACTCAATTCACCCAACTCATTCAATTCAACACATGTGCTCACTTCCTCATGTCACCTCACTCACCTCACTTCCCTTCAACTAACCTCAAATCATTGGACGTCACTTCACCATACTTCACTCACTTCACCTCACCTCACCTCAATTCCTCACATTACCTCACCTCAACTCCTCACCTGACCTCAACTTCACACCTTATGTCACCTCACCACACCTCATTTCTTCAACTCACCTAACATCATCAACTCACCTCATCTCACCTCGCTTCAACTTATCCCCTCATGTCAACTCACCTCACCTCACTTCACCTCATACCTCACATCACCTCAATCCTCATTAAACCCCACTTCCCCCAATGACATCCCCTCTGTTACCTCAACTCAATTACACACCTCATCCACTGCACACTCACAATTCTCACCTCTTCACATCCTCACCCCACCACACTTACTCACCAAATGTCACTTTACTGACCTCACCTTAATTCCTCGCCTCTCTCCCTCACCTCACCTCCTCAAATCACATCACCTCAATTCCTCACCTCACCTCACCTCATCTCACCTCCTCTAACCTCACCTCACTCACCTCATTCAATTCCTCACTTCACCTGCTCATCTCCTCACGTCAACTCCCTTCCTCCTCAAATCACTTACTTCACTTTGCTTCACCCACCTCACCTCACCTCCAGAACACGTCACCTCACTCACCTCACCACAATTCCTCAACTCTCTTACTCACCTCACCACACCTCACTTGATTTCCTCACCTCACCACCACAACTCCCCTCAATTCCACACCTGTCACCTCACCTCAATTCCTCACCTCACTTCCTCACTAACCTCACCACCCCTCATCTTCCCAGCTCAACTCATCTCCCCTTACTCACTTCACATCACCTCACCTCAATTCCTCTCCTTACCTCACCTCCTGTCACCTCAATTCCTCACCTCACTTCACATCACTCACCTCACCTTACCTCAATCCTCACCTCACCTCACTTCCTCACCTCACCTCCCATGTCACCTCACACACTTCACCTCACCTCACTCACATCACCTCAATTCCTCACTTCACATCCTCACCTCACCTCACCTCCTCACCTCACATCACATTACTCACCTCACCTCAATTCCTCACCTCCTCATTTCAACTCACTTCTCAATTCAGCCACTTCACTTCACCTCCTCACCTTACCTAACCTGACTCATTTCACCTTACCCCACCTCACCTCAATTCCTCACATCACCCCACCTCCTCACATCCTCAGGTCACCTCACGTCCTCACCACCCTCACTTCATTTAATTTCACTCACATCCCCTCCGTCAATTCTCACCTCACCTCAACTCACCCCATCTCCTCACCTCACCCGACCTCCTCTCTTCACCTCACCTCACTCCTTACCTCACCCACCTCAATTCCTCACCTCACTTTTAACTCACTTCACCTCACTCACCTCACATCTTTTCATTCCTCACTTCACCACCTCACCTCGGCTCACCTCCACACCTCATGTCAGCTCACTCACCATATCTCAATTCCTCATCTCACTTCCTCACCTCAAGTCACTCACTTCACCTCACCTCGCTCATATCACCTCACTTCAATTCCTCACCTCACCACCTCACCTCATCTCCTCACCTCACCTCCCATCTCATTTCCACAACTCACCCACCTCACCTCACTTCAGTTCCTCACCACAACTCACTTGACCTCACCTCACCTTCACACCTAACGTCAATTCACTGACGTCACCTCAATTCCTCACCTGACTCCCTCACGTCACATCAACTCACTTCCTCACCTCACCTCACCTCATCTACTCACCTCACATCACATCACGTCACTCACTTCAACTCAGTCATCTCACCTCAATTCCTCACCTCACCTCCTCATCCCCTCAGTTCAACTCACCTCACTCAACCTCACCCACATCACCTCAAAACCTCGACTCACATGCTAACCTCATGTCACCCCACATCCTCCTCAAAACACTTTCATTTCACCTCACATCATCTCAATCCTCACCTCACCTCACTTCCTCATCTCACCCCCTCACCTCACCTCACCTCACTTCAACACACCTCATGCAAACTCACCTCACTTAATTTCTTCTTCTCAACACCTCACCTCACCTCCAAACCACATGTCACCTCCTGGACCTCACCTCACTTCATCACCTCACTCACCTCACCTCAATTCAATGCCTCTCCTCAACTCCTCACATCACCTCACCTCAACTCAGCCACTTCACCTCACTCACCTCAACTCACGTCAGTCTTCACCTCACACCACCTCACCTCCTCACCTCAACTCAACTCCCACACTTCACCTCAACTCACCACACCTTAATTCCTCACCTATACTCTTCACCCGAACTCACCTCACTTCCGCAACTCAGTTTACCTCATCAGACTGCACATCGCCTCAATTCCTCACCTCACCTCCTCTCACCTCCTCACCTAACCTCACCTCACTCACATCATACAATTCCTCACCGTAGCTGCTCACCTCTTTGTCACATCAATTCCTCCTTATATCACTCAGGTCACTTCACCTCACTCACCTCACCTCAACTCAATCCTCACCTCAGCACAACTCCTCACCTCACCTTACTCACTTCACCTCACCTCACCACAATTCCTCACCACATGTCATCTCAACTTCTCCTCAACTCATCTCAACTCGCTTCAACTTATCCCCTCATGTCAACTCACCTCAAC
Organism: Smutsia gigantea; assembly: GCA_032199065.1. NCBI lineage: Eukaryota > Metazoa > Chordata > Mammalia > Pholidota > Manidae > Smutsia > Smutsia gigantea. Next base: position 17,914 of record JAVSCE010015412.1, read on the forward strand.
TCATTCACCTCATACCTCACATCACCTCAATCCTCACTCAACCCTACTTCCCCCAATGACATCACTTCTGTGACCTCACCTCAATTCCTCACCTCCTTACCTCACCTCACCCACTGCACACTCACAATTCTCACATCCTCACTTCCTCACCTCACCTGACCTCCACACCAAATGTCACTTCACTGAACTCACCTTAATTCCTCGCCTCTCTCACTCACCTCAGCTCACCTCAATCCTCACCTCAGCTCACCTCCTCACCTCAGCTCACTCACTTCACCTCACCTCACCTCAATTCCTCACAACATGTCAACTCAACTTCTCCTCAACTCACCTCAAAACATCATGTAAACTCACTCACCTCACCTCCTCACCCCACGTATCCTCACTCACCTCACCTCAATTCCTCAACTCACCTCACCTCTTCTCACCTCCCCTCACTTCAACTCACCTCACCTCAACTCCTAAACCCGTGTCGACTCACCTCACTTTACTCACTTCACCTCACTCACCTCACCTAACCTCAATTCTTATCCTTACCTCACCTCACCTCCTCTTCTCACCTCACCTCACTTCACCTCACCTCACTTCAACTCAATTCACCACACTTCCTAAGCTCACCTCACCTCACCCACTACACCTCACCTCACCTCAAATCCTCACCTCACCTCAACTCTTCATCTCCTCACAGCTCACCTACTCATCTAATCTCACTCACTTCACCCAACTCATTCAATTCAACCCATGTGCTCACTTCCTCAAGTCACCTCACTCACCTCACTTCCCTTCAACTAACCTCGAAGCATCGGACGTCACCTCACCTCACCTCACTCACTTCACCTCACCTCAACTCAATTCCTCACATTACCTCACCTCAACTCCTCACCTCACCTCAACTCCACACCTTATATCACCTCACCTAACCTCATTTCTTCAACTCACCTAACATCATCATCTCACCTCATCTTACCTTGCTTCAACTAATACCCTCATGTCAACTCACCTCACCTCACTTCACCTCATACCTCACATCACCTCAATCCTCACTCAACCCCACTTCACTGACTGACATCACCTCTGTGACCTCACCTCCTTACCTCACCTCACCCACAGCACACTCACATTTCCCACCTCCTCACTTCCCCAATTCACCTGACCTACACACCAAATGTCACTTCACTGACCTCACCTTAATTCTTCGCCTCTCTACCGCACCTAACCTCCTCACCTCACATCAACTCACTTCCTCACCTCACCTCACCTCATCTCACTTCTGCGCACCTCAAATAACCTCACTCACCTCACCACAATTCCTCAACTCACTTCCTCACCTCACCTCACCTCACTTGAATTCCTCACCTCACCACCTCACCTCCCCTCAATTTCAAACGTGCCACCTCACCTCACCTCAATTCCTCACCTCACTTCCTCACTCACCTCACCACACCTCATCTTCCCTTCTCAAATAATCTCCCTCCCTCACTTCACATCACCTCACCTCAATTCCTCTCCTTACCTCAAATCTTCATGTCACCTCAACTCCTCACCTCACTTCACATCTCTCACCTCGCCTTACCTCAATCCTCACGTCACCTCACTTCTTCACCTCACCTCCCACGTCACCTCACACACATCACCTCACCTCACTCACCTCACCTCAATTCCTCACTTCACTTCCTCACCTCACCTCCTAACATCACATCACATTACTCACCTCACCTCAATTCCAAACCTCCTCATTTCAACACACTTCTCAACTCAGTCACTTCACTTCACCTCCTCACCTTACCTAACCTCACTCATTTCACCTCACCCCACCTCACCTCAATTCCTCACCTCACCCCACCTCCTCACATCCTCAGGTCACCTCACGTCCTCAGCTCACTCACTTCATTTAATTTCACTCACCTACACCCCACTCAATTCTCACCTCACCTCAACTCACCCCATCTCCTACCTCACCCAAACTCCTCACTTCACCTCACCTCACTCCTTACCTCACCTCAATTCCTCAGCTCACCTTTAACTCACTTCACCTCACTCACCTCACATCATCTATTTCCTCACTTCACCACCTCACCTGGCCTCACATACACACCTCATGTCAGCTCACTCACCATACCTCAATTCCTCATCTCACTTCCTCACCTCAAGTCACTCACTTCACCTCACTTCACACATTTCACCACACTTAAATTCCTCACCTCAACACCTCTCCTCCCCTCACCTCCCATCTCAATTCCACAACTCACCCACCTCACCTCACCTCAGTTCCTCACCCCAACTCACTTCACCTCACCTCACCTTCACACCTAACGACACTTCACTCACGTCACCTCAATTCCTCACCTCACTCCCTCACCTCACATCAACTCACTTCCTCACCTCACCTCACTTCATCTTCTCACCTCACCTCACATCACGTCACTCACTTCAACTCAGTCATCTCA
>JAVSCE010015413.1:0-16163 GCA_032199065.1 Smutsia gigantea
AGCTCAGCGCGGAGTGGGCGAGGGGGCGGGTGGAAAGGAGGGGTCTCGGCCTTGCGGGATCCGCCGCACTTTACTTCGCCGGTCTGGGACCCCGAAAACCAGCAGTGGGACGAGAAAAGGCAGCAGAGCCCCTTGGGTACTGACTCCTCCAGGGGCCTGAGGGCACAGAACTTGCCTTTCCGGTCCCCCAAGTCGCGGAACCGTCGGCATTGCTCTCGAGGCGTTGAGGCCGCGCCAAGGTGGAACGGGTCGTCAGAGGGGCAGTCCGCACAGGCGCCCGAGAGAACGCCGGGAGAGTGGGCGCTGGCGGCGGCGGATCCGCTGGGAGCGGGCTGCGCGCGTCTCGGAGGGCGGGGCGAGCGCTCCTGCGTAGCCCCGCCCAGCGCCCCGGGGGACAGGCGGACCCTCACCCCAGGAGCCGGAAACGCGGTGCGGAGCTGGGGGTCTCTAGAGCAGCTCATTCCTCGCCCTCGGAGACGGGCATACAGCCTGGGACGCGAGCAGACAGGGTCAACGAGGGCCGACGGAGTGGTCGCTGGCAGCCGAGAGTCGCAGTCCCGGTGCGGAGTCTGAGGGCGCTGCCAGGAGACCCCCCAGGCCTGCCTTCTTTGGAGCGGATCTTCCACCTGCCCGAGTGTGTGGGCTGAAAGCTGGCTTCCGTTTAGACCCAGGAGTCAGGGCTGCGGGCCCTGGAATAGGGCCCCTTTCTGACTTAGATGGGAACCCAGGGGACTTGGGCCCCCAGAGTGGAGGGGCCTGGAGGCAGGGTGGGGACCAGCAAGGCCACCGCGGATCACCGTGGACTCAGGTCTCTGGCCTCAGGACTTGGCAAAGACAGCCGGGGCTCCCTACCCATAGGGCACACAGACGCGGGAGGGGCGCCTCCGGAGCTGCTCCGAACGGATCTAGGTTACAGCCCCCGCGGCTCCTTCTAAGTCTCTCGCGCAGATTAAAAACGGCAACTGTCCCAGAGCTGACCCCAGGGGACCCTGAAAGTTTCCTCCCCCGTTTGCTCACTGCACTCTCTGTTCTCAGCGTCTGCTGAACTCCCGGCGGCTGCTCCGAGGCGCCTGCTCCCCCACCTCTCCTACGCCAAGGTCCCTGGGGAGCTGACGGTGGTCGAGCCCATCGCAGCCTTGTCCAGCCCACCTCTGCGGAGGGCCGGCCCAGACAAGTAGGCCCTTCTTCCTTCTGTGCCTTCCCCTCTCAGCTGCCCCACAAGCTTCAGACAGAAAAGTGGCGAGAGAAGGGGGGAGGAAAAGCAGGGAGCGGGGGCAACCTGTTTGCCCCTACCTCACCCAGCAGCCTCCATTTTGAGTCCTGTGGTTTCTCTGAGGGGGAGAGCACTGCACTGCAGGGTGACCCCACTAGACCCCACACACGCATAGATAGGGAGGCTTCACCACCCCCAGGCAGACCCTGCTCCAGGATAGGGCCACCCAGGAAGGCAGTGGATGGGTAAGTTGAGAAGTAGAGGAGAGAGCTTCATTATCCCCCTTCCTGTCCCCCTCTCCTGGGGACTGGCACTAACCGCAGGGCTGCCCTACCCGGCAGCTACAAGCTGCTGGGAGCTGGACCCAGCTGCCAGGGGTTCCTGTGCCAGCCCCACCCCTCTTGCTGCGTGGGAGCCCAGGAATGACCACAGGGCTGCCAGGGCCTTTGAAGTGCTCGGGTGCGGCTCCAGGAAGTGGGCAGTAGCCCACCCAGGCCCTGGGTTCCCCCCACAAGGGCTCAAGCCCCTGCCCAGCAGCTGGGAGGCCAAGCCTCAAGCTCTCCCCCTGCACTAGGTGCCAGCCGAGTGTGGGGACTGGGGGGGTGGTAAGGAAGGAAGGGGCTGCCAGGCCACTGCCTCCCCAGCCTCTGGGGCCCAACCTAAGCCCCAATTTTGCCCAGGCTCCTACAGAGGAGGCAGTGGGGCCAGAAACTAATCCTTTTTCTTCAGCTAAAAATAGCGGGCCTCAAGCTTTGTGGAAAGCCCCTGGGGCGGGGGAAGAAGAAGCTGGTCGGCAGGGCTGGGGCCAAGAGTAGTGAGGCCTGGAAATGTCCGGTGTGTTGTCCCGCCGCCGCAGCAAAGGCTCCCATTGGTGGGCACAGCCCCCTGGAAAGTCCCAAGAAGTGCCTTCAGACTTGCTGGGGGCAAGACTCTCCTGGGTCCCTCAGGCTGGACCTCAGGTCCAGGTGGGCTTCCCCTTACCTCAGTTCATGAGTCTGGGCCTGTCTCCTGCCTTGGACTCTGGGAGGGCCAGAGGAAGGTAGTTCTGTCTCCCTTCACTGCTACCCAAACTTCCCCACCCTCCAGTCACTCCCTGTCACCATCCCCAAGGACCATTCACTCTGCAGACATTCCTTGAGGACCTGCTGTGCTGGTGGTGAGACAGCACTAAGCAGGGCATATCCATCCCTGCCCCCAGGGTGCTTGCTGGGCACAAAGTGGGGTTAAACCCAAAGGAGGGCTTTTGGGGGACCAAACACCCAGTGGCCACCAACCTGGAGGGGAAGAGCAGGAGAGGGGCCAGGGGCTGAGACCAGGAAGAGGGAGGAATTGGCTGTGAACTACATTGTGGAGTGGGGGCCTGACCCCAGGAGAGGCCCTGGGGCTGAAGGGAACTTGGCACCTTGGAGGCATAAAAACAAGGCCAATGTGGCTGGAACCTGTGGGGGTGGGGCAGTATAGGAATGAGGATGGGGGCAGATTGGGTAGGGCTTGTAGGCTGGGGCCAGGGGTTTGAAAGGAAGCCACTTCTCAGAAGTCACTGAAAGATTCTCAAGACAGTTCCAGACGCCAGGTTTGCATTTCAGAGAGGTCAAGGCTTTAAAGAGGAAGGGAGGTGGGAGGAGGATGTAGGGTGCAGAGGGCAGAGAGGCTGCGAGGCTGTGGAGGCCAGCACGCATCTATAGTTTCCCTGTGCAAGCAGGCAGGGTGGAGCCGCCCTGGAGTTGGGTGTCCACTCCGGGGCGTGCTGACTGATGCCACCAGCTCTATAGGGTGGGTTTTCCCAGCACGAGTGCAGGTTTAGATGTTGGCAGAAGCAAGTAGGGGGTTGGGGCCCTTCCAGATGATGCCCTGAGAGGTTAGAAATGCTACTACTTCAGGCAGTCTTGAGAGAAAATATGATATCTAAACTGGATAAGAAGGAAGCCAAAGAGAGAGGAAGGCTGAGTAGAAGAAAGGAGTCTTGTTCCTGGAGTGAAGGGCGTGAGGGATGTCATGGCTTCATCACATGTCACAGCTATGTGGCAAGGAGGGGTGAGGCCACAGAGGGAGGAGGTGGGAATAGTTGTTTGAGGGTGGGTGTGGGCTTTGGTGACAGCTTGCTTCTGAGGTGTGATGGGGTCCTTGGAGGTGGGGAGGCGTAAGGGCCTATAGGACACCTCCCTGGGTGAGTTTAGGGTGTTGGCACCCAATGTCCCCAGAGGGACAGAGGATGCATGTATAGCCTTCACCATCGCAAGACCATCCCACATCACCACTTCCCCAGCACTGTTACCAAAACGGTGCTCACAGGCACCAGCATGCATCCGTCCGTCTGCTCTGTGGACAAACACATCTGTAGAGAATATACTCTTGGTGAGCAATTGTCTTGGGCTCTAGTCATGGCAATGAGCAACACAGCTGAGGTCTCGCCCCTTGGGGATCACACAGTCTGGTGGGGCAGATGAGAGAAAACAAAGATGCACAAAACCAGAAGCAGGAGGACCAGGCAGTCGCACCCCCAGGATTCACCCAGAAGAAGCACGGCGTGCTTATGCAGAGCCCTCCAGTGCTCACAGTGGCATTATAATGGCCCAAACTGGAGAAGCCCGAATGTAAGTCAAATGGCGAAAGGATAAACAAACTGACCCATCTATACAGCAGGAAGAAAAGGAGCAAATCAATGACACCCAAAATGATTCTCAAAAGCATTCTGCTGAGGGAAGAAGCCAGACCCAAAAAAAAAGACCACGTGCTGTATGGTTTTGTCCACATGAAATCCTAGAAAAGATAAAACTGTAGTGACAGAGCAGGTCAGGGCTGGGAGGGGCCAGGGTAGAGCATGTGTGTCAGGAGGCTATGGCCCTTTTGGGGGTGATGAGAACATTTGACCAAGGGAGTGGAGGTGCACATGACCATATGTTTGTCAGAGCTCCTCCAACTATACATACAATTAGTGAATATCACTGAATGTAAATTATACTTCATATATATCAGTAAATTAAGTAAAACTTAATTTTTTAGAAGATGTAAAGACATTAGAACCATGAAAAATGAGGGGAGGTGGTGGTGGGGAAGAGGAGGGCAGGATGGTACAGGCCTTTGGACAGGTAGCTTCTTGGCAGAGGTGCTGTTTCTCCTGGGTGGGCACCTGGGAGCAGAACAGCTGGGTCATGTAGTGACTATGCTTAATATCTCCTCTGGTCATTTTAACTCTTAGGGGAACAGAGGCAGGTCCAGACTTAGGCTGTGTGTTGAGGTATTCACCTTTGCAGATGGGTAACTAGAACAGACCAGCTCATGCTTCCGTGAGTGACCAGCAGGCACATTCCTGTTGGGCAAGAGGCTGAAGCCAGGGAACTATAGTGTGGGAGAAGGGGTGGAGCCCTCTGGGCATCCCCAAAGAGGCAGGGTGTCTCTGGTCTGGACTCACCACTGGCCAACAGGCAAAGGCCAAGGGGCCTACCTGGGTGCTGGTAGCCTGGATGTGGTGACTGCAAGGAGTCCTTTGATCTGCATCTCCCAGACCAATAAGCAAATTGTCAGCCAGTCCCAGTTCACAATGTCAGTTCAGGGAAGGCCAGACTCGGCAGCTGTCTCCTATAGGACGTGAGTGCAGGGGCAAGGGGTCCCTGTGGCCTTACAACAAGCTGGATTGTCCCTGGCTTCCTGTCCTGGGCAAGGGTGGGCCAGGCTAGGCTGGGGCCTCTGCTTTAAGGCAGAGGGCTGCAGGATGCCCCCGGAGGAGTGGACTCCCTAGTGGGAGGTGGAGGCAAGCCTATGGAGGCAGAGGATTCCCCATTACAAGCAACAGTGACCTCCCAGTCCTCCTGGTCTCCCCCATGCTCCGCGGGGCTCCCCAAGGATAGGTCCTGAAGCTCGTGCCACCCAAGATGGGTGTGTGGGTTGTTCTACATCCTGGCTGGCCACGATGGGGACTGGGGAGGAGGGATTGGGTGTTTCCTTGGTGCTGGCTCTGTTGCTCCTTTGAAGTCACTATATGAACTAACTTGGACTGGCTGTCAGGGCACTGGCTGCCCTTGGAACTGGTGAGCCCCAGTAACCTTTTCCCCCTGTGGCCTTGACTGGGGCTGGGAACCTCCGGCCTAACGTCCTGTGTCCTGCCAAGAGGATGTCCTGTCCTCCAGGCCGCTCCCCACCCTCCTCCGTCCCTCTGGGGCTCCAGGGGCAGGGGGTAGGAGATGGGGTGGAGGGGAGTTGGAGGTCAACCGGATGCCCCCCCTCGACCTTTGGGTCCTTAGCCCCATCTGTCTCCCACCCACAGACCCGGATGTTGAGGACAGACTTCCCTAGCCCAGCACCTGGGGTTTTTCCAGGACAAACTCCAGTTTCCCCAGTGGGGCTGGGGGTGTAGCTGTTCCACAGAACAAAGGCTGGAGGAGGGGAGGGGAAGTGGGGAGCAGGGAAAAGGAAGGGGAAGGGGCTGAACCTGCTCTGAAGCACACTCGCCCTGAGCTGCCTCCCCCACCCTTCTCTCAGGTTTCCTGTCCTCAGCACATGGGCAAGGATGTGGGGAGAGGGTGCACACCAACTCAGGGATGTGGGGCTGGTACTTGGGGAGCTGGGGTGGAGGGGCTGAGCAGCCCACCTGCAGGCTTCTGCTCTACGTGGATCTATGAGTGTGATAGATTCTTCTGCTCCCCCAGCTGGTGGTCTGGGCTTCTATGCATATGTACCTGAGAGTGTGTGTGTTTCCAGGTGGGTCAGGTGTCTGGGATGGCTAGGGCTGAGTGGAGACCTGTCCGTGTGTGTGCATCTGTCTGCTGAGTCTCTGTGCGTCTGCTGTGTGTCTGCCCATGCAGGTCCCTGAGCATTGCGTGCGTGAGCATGCACATACATTGGAGTCTTTATCCCGGCATGTCTGTGTGGGGCATCTGAATCTCTGGGCGTCTGTGTGGCCTCGGGGTATGTCTACCTTTGTAGGGTGGCGTGCTCTTTCCCTCCAAGGTCAAGAATGATCATTCCCCAGAAAGCCTGGACCCGAGGAAGGGGGGTGCAGGAAGGCAACTGTTGGGCCTTCTCTCTTGCTCACTTCTGGCCCCCCAGGATCTGTCCACCTTCAGCACAGGCATCCTAGCAGAGTTAAAAATAGTCCCGGGGCCTCTGGAAGCGGAAGGGGTAGAGGCACGGAGGCCATGGCAGGAGGGAGGAGGGCGGGAGGCACCCCAGCCCAGCAGGCGCAGGCAGTCCCAGGTCCACACCAGCACTCCAAGGCCAGCTGGCCAGGCTCCAGCGGGGCGGGCCCCACATCCGCAGGGCCCCACCTGTGAGTTGCAGGACCCCCACCCACCCTGAGTGGCCTCTCTGGGTTTTGCTCCTGAGAAGGACAGAGTCAGGCCCTGGACACTCAGCCTGGCCTGACCCCTCCTCCAAACCTCCAGCCTGAGAGGTAGGAAGGCCCCCGGCACTTCCCCCACTGCCTCTAAGGCTGCCCTCCCTGTCCTCTCTGCCTCTACCCTGCATGGGGGATCCTGGGAGCCTCCCCTTGGGGCCAAGGTGGGATGCTGAAGCAGCAGGGAGGGAGGTGGAGGGTCCAGGGAACACTCCTCCTTCAGAGAGGGGCCAGAGGTTTTTTTTGTCTAGATTTTACTGAGCCCCACATGCATACACAAAAGTGCACATAACTTAAGTATATGGTTAATGCTCATAGACTGAATGCATCTTGTCACCAGCGCCCAAATCAAGAAAACAGGCTGTTGCAGGCCTGCAGTCCACGCTATAGGACACTAAGTCTGAAGGTGCCTGTCACGGCGGCCACTCACTCCACTCTTGCTGACACATGGTGCTGTGTCCACAGAGGTGATTGAAGCGGTCGGTTCTCATGGCTGCCCAGCATTCCTTTGCGACAGCCACACTTTATTTACCAGCTCTACTGCTTCTCCAGTTTGGATCTGTTACAAATATACAGTGGCCTTGACTGTCCTGGAACATGGCTTTTGGTGACCATAGGTGTGGATTTCCACTGGGCACCTCCTGGAGTGGAACTGTGGTTTGAACCAGGAACAGACCCTCTGAGGCTCTGATGGGGGTACTACGGGTGCTCTCCCAGAAATGCTAGAACATCCTGTGATTTCAGGAAACGCACTCCTGGATGTTCCTGAAATTTGAGCTTTGGGGTTTGGCTGTCCTGGGTAGGGCTGAATCTCGGGCTGGGGTCTCCCAGGCAGAGGCTGTCTTCCCCATGGGATGGGCAGTGTGTGCTCCCTCCACCAGGCCAGGCACGCCCAGAGGAGGCGCCCCATCCCGGAGGTCCACCCTTCCTTCCTCAGGAAAACCTGTGGTCTGATAAGGCCTCCAGTCTCTGGTTTTCAAAACCACCCCGGCACCAAGACCCCCAGGGGAGGAGAGGCCAGAGCTCCACACAGCCTGTGGCAGCTGGGGTGGTGGTGGTGGAGGGACCTGGTTTTTATGTTCTACAATCACTCCTGCAGACAGAGCCTCCCAGCATGGCTACTAGGATCGGGGCTCTGAGCAGCCCTGGACCCTGGCAGGGCCTGGAGTCTGTGAGGTGGAGGTGGTCAAGCCAGGTGGGAGACTGCTGCTTCCAGCTGGTCCCAGCAGCTCTATCCCCTGACGGGGCACCCCTGCCCCCGAAGCCATTGGCCAAGGTCCCATGCCCCCTCAAGCCCCTCATTCTGGGCTTCTCCTCTGACCTTACCTGAACCTTTCTTGGGGGGTAGAGGGTCCAGAAAAGGGGAACGTTGCCCCATTCTCATTCTGCTTTCATCAGGCCACCCCTTTCCTCCAATGGGGCCTGTCCTGGGGTCTGTCAGCCTTGGGGCTACCTGCAGCATCCTGGGGTAACTCCAGCCTAAATCCCAGCAGGACACCTCAACTTGTAACTGCAGCAGAAAGCCACAGAGCTCACTCTCATCTCCCCCACTCAGCACATAGCCTGCATCCTGTCCACCCAATGTTGGTCAGACTCCTTAAGGATGAAAATGCTGACAGGTAAGGCAGCTTATTCTGAGGATGTTTTTGTGTCCTGCTGTCCTGCTCAAGCTGCTTAGCTCTTTCAGATGAATCAGTGACTTACCCAAAATCACACAGGGGGTGGTGACCCTAGTTCTGGCCAGGCTGGCCCTGGAGCCCTCAGGCCCCAGGAGACAAAGGGGCACCAGACAAGGCCCTGCCTTCATGGAGCACAGGGAGGGGCAAAGGACTGACAACAGGTGCAGGGGTTAGGCCAGAGGCAGGGCCCTGTCTGGTCAGGGTCCTCTTCCCAAGCAAGAGTGTCCTGGCAGGCCAGAGGCCAGGGTTGGAATGAGTCCTCAGGGATGCCTGAGAAGCGCCAGTGGGTGGAAGCAGGAAGGGTGTTCCAGGTTGAGGGAAGAGCAGGCGCAAAGGCTCTGGGGTGGGCAGAGAACTGGCTATGTTCAATCCCTGGTAGGCTGGGCGGTAAGTACATGGAGCTGGTGGTGGGTGGAGGCTCAGTGTAGGTGTGGGTGCTCAGCTAGCAATCTCTAGTCCAAAGCAGGGTGTGTGGGTATGGGTTTGTGTGTCATGAGATGAGCTGCAGGTGTAGCTCAGGGTCGGTGGTGAGGGAGGTGGGTTGAGGCCATCCAAGCAGGCTAGCAGGCAGGGATGATGGGTGCCAACCCACCAACCCTGGTAGGAGGAGGCTGTGTTCATCTCCTTTCCAATGTTCCCTTCCCCCTCTGGCCCTGCTGACCTGGAAAAGACTGGAGGCTGAGCTGAGCAGGGCCTCTGTGGGAGGTAACATTGCCAGCTGGAGTGGGCTGGCTACAGCTGGAATCCTATGGAGGAAAGGGAGTGTCCACTGGGGCAGGTCATCCCTGGGCAGGACTAGAGATCACCTTGCCCCATCTTAAAAATGGGGACTCTGAGCCCCAGAGAAAACACCTCAGGTCCCAACCCTCAACCGAAGTTGGGAGAGAGTCTGGGAGGTGCAATTGTGCCTGAAGTTGAGGAGGCTGGGAAGGGAATACTGGGCAGGCTGAAGTCTGGCCAGGGTGCCGAGGCTCCATTTCCTGCATGCCCAGGGCTCAGGCAACCTGAGGAAGGGTCTCTGCCCTGCCCCCTGCCCAAGTGACATATGAAACCCCCAGTGAGCAAGAGGGAGGTTCTGAGGTCACCTTGGCTGCCACATGACCTCTCCTGATCCAGCCATGCTGGGTAGGGGGCTGTGTGACCCAGTGATCTCCAGAAGGGGACCCCCCCTCCCTTTGTCCCAGGGGCCCAGGCCAGCTCTGCTCCCTTCAAGGCTTCCCCTCCCCCTTGCTGGACCCCCTCACTTGGCCTCTCCTCAGACCTGAGCAGCAGCACCTGCTTGGCTCCCACACCTGCACCCCTTCTAGCTTCTCCCACATCTGCTCCATCAGGGCATATCAGCTCTACATCCTAAAAGTCCCTCTGAATCTTTATTAGAGCAGCCTGCCCCTTCTGTTCAAAAGTCTTCAGTGGCACCCTAGAACCTGTAGAAAAGCCCAGAAGCCCCAGCCTGGCAGCCATTGGAGCCTGGCTCATCCCACATGGCCCTGGACCTTCCCAAAAGCTTCTCACCCCTACCTGGCTCAAGCTGAACCGCACTCTGGCCCCGTTCACCCCCACTTCCCTATGCAGAGGGGCATCTTGGCGCTGTTCCTGAGACTAGGGCAGGACCACCTCTTGCTCAGTGTCCAGTGCTGGGCCTGGATCACAGGAACGGGTTCACTCAGTTGGGAGAGATGAAAATATACCAAAGCATGCAGGACCCACATTCACAGACACCCTTGCACAAACATGAACACCACCTCTAAACAAGCACACAGACCCATCCTCACCCAGGCACACACAGACGCCATTCGCAGACACACATGGTTACACATGCAGAACACACACACCTGAGAAGCAAACACACAGGCAGAGGGCAAAGGCTGGTAGCAAATGCCAACAAAAGTAACATCAGACTCTTGTAAAGGCGGCAAGACTGATTTTATTCAAAGTGTTGCAGTGGGGGAGAGATTCCACCACAAAGTGACCCCACTGCAGCTAAGAGCAGGCAAAAGATGGCAGTGGGGTGGCTCAAAGTGCACCCCACACCTTCTGGGGCTTGGCAGCAAGGACTCACTGCAGAGGCTGGGGTCACCTTTAGGAATAAGCTTGGTGCAGAGTGAGGCTGGGCTGAAGTCAGGTCAAGGCTCTCAGTAGAGCATTGGGGCAAGTCCTTGGGCAAGTCTTGGGTTTACAACATGCAGTCACACATGTGGCGAGTGGTTCTGTGGCCCCTGAATTCTGCCTGTTCTTTGAGCCAAGTGCATCCAAACCTCAGATCCTAAAACTGGAAAAGAGCCTTGGGGCTGAGATGGCCTGACACTGGGTCTGAAGGGGAGGTCGTGTTTGATGGATTGGTTGGATTGGGAGTTTTGCTTTTAAAAGTAAATGCTTTAATTTGGAATACTTTTAGATACACAGAAAAGTCACAACACTGCAGAGTACAGAGCCCTGAGTAGCCCTTGCTGGGCCTGTTTCCCCTCGTGGACCATCTCACCTCACTGTAGTGTGGCGTCAGTACCACAAAGCCCACATCGGTTCATTTCTCTTAAATGCAGTCTAGACTCTGTCTGGATTTTACCAGTTTTTCCACTGACACCCCTTCTTCTATTTCAAGAGCCCACCAAGGGCACCAGATTGCACAGAGCAGTCACAATGCCTCAGGCTCCCTTGGACCTCAGCTGTTTCTCAGACTTTGACAGGTATGAGGAGTACTGGTCCAGTGTTTTGTAGTCTGTCCCTCAATTTGGGTTTGTTGGATTTATTTTCTCCTGGTCAGACCAGGTTACAAGTTTAGGGGAAGAATACAGCCAAGGTGAGGTGCCTTTCCATTACATTGGTGACATTCCATGACATCCCTGGTTGATGTTCACCTTGATGTCCAGCGAAGGTGCTGCCTGTCAGCACTTTCCACTTTTCACACTTCCACTGTGAAGCTCCTCACTGTCTTTTTCTCTCCTCTCTTTATTGGTAGAGGGCTCCCTAAGCCCACACCCAAGGTGTATGTGTGGTGTTCATCTCCACCTCCTGGAGTTCTGTAACGACTGTTTCCGACTTCGGGTTACTCATCACCACTCATACCGGCATGCACACATGGTGTTGGCTTCATACTTTGACTTATAATGTAGCACTACATTATTTTCACACTCAGGTGGTTCCAGCTTTGGCCATCTTTCCCACAAGCCCCCATGTCCCTCTGTCCTGCCCATTGTTTTGATTTCTGAGCCTTCCTGCCTGCAGTCACAAACCCACACTCAGACTGCATCTCCCTGCCCAGCCCTGGCATCAGCCATTTCTCCAAAAGACCTTTACCAGGTCTGCTCTACCATCAGAAATGCTCCTGCCCATCTCTTGGTTGAACCTGTTCACTGACTGGCTCCATCCCAGAATACAGGGGTTCTGTCTAGTTTTCCAGACTTAGAATGTCCCTGAACCATGCAGGTTCCATGTGGCCATGAATCTTGTCAAAAAAGTAAGTGAACAAATTGAGGCAGCATGCTGGCATTGTACAGGGTTGGGCCTCTTCATGCCCACCAAAGGGAACCCCAGAAGTGCCCCCTCTGGTGCAAAGGAGAGGCTTGTACATGCCCTGCCTCTCCTGTTTCTGCCCCTTCTCTGTGCACGAGACTTTGTAGGCCACAGTCTCCTCCTGTTGCTTCTCTCCTAGCCCCTAGCACAGGACATGAGCCAGGTGACCCTCGGTGACACTACCCTGCTGCTCCCTATGTGAGAAGGCTCCTGGCACAGAGCAGGCACTTGGCCAAAGTACTGTGTTGTCTCCCCTCTCCTCCTAGGACTGAACTTGGTCAGGCTCTGGCTGATCTAGCTCCCCAATCTCTCCCCCCACCCCATGTCCCAGCCTAGCAGCTCCTGGAAGGGACAGTGGGGAAAGTTGGGTGTCCTTCACCTGCCACAGCTATCTACAGTGATCACCAGCTTCTGCAATGTGAGCCCTGTGGCTGCTGCCCTGGGGAGCAGCTGTGTTCCTCCAGCAGGACTGAAGCCCTGACCCCCCTTGCCCTGCTCCAGTGCTGACTGGCTGGTCTCCTGTGGCTTCCCAGTTTCAAGAGCTCACCTGAGATGGAATTACAGCCTCAGACCCACACCTGTGCCAGGCAGCAGTGTCTCCTGGCTTGGCCGGGTGAGGACCCACTCAGAGAGGGTGGCTGCTGTGTGCCCGGGGGATGTGGGGACTGTGGAGATCCCACGTCGGTGGGGTAGAGATTAGGGAAGCAACCCCGGAGGACATGACACCCCTGGGACCACAGGATGAGTAGGGAAAAGGAGATACAAGGAGGAAGAGGGGACCAGGGTGCCAGGGTGGTGGTGCAGGAGGGAGCTCAGGGCTGACCCTCTGAACTCAGGCTGGCCCCAGACAGCTAAGATCCTGTAGCTGGGCTCACCTGTGCTATGGAAAGCTGGTGATCCCAAGAGATCTGGTGGGGGACAGAGGCACAGTACCCACGTGGCCATTGCTAGGCCAGACCAAGGTCAGTGGTCACATGGAGCTGTTCACAGACCCTCAGAGGACAGACCCCAGCTCCACCCCACAGCCCTGGGTCTGCCCAGGCTAGGCCTTGGCTGCCATCCCACCCCTGTGCGGACCTGGCCAGGCAGCTGGCACTGAGGATGATGGCTCTGCCCTCTGCCTCCTCCCTGCTTTTCTCTTCTCACCCACTCCTTTCCCTCTAGCTGCCAGCCCTCTTCCTGCAGCCCCTTCTCCAGCTTTCTGTCCATGTCCTCTGATACAAGCCCTTCCCTAGGCTCACAGCAGGTGTGGCCCAGCCTCTGTCTTGGAGACAAGGTTTGGAATGCAGAGCCCTGGGGTCTGTGCCTGGCGGGATGGAGCTGGGGCTCAGGAAGGAAGGGGGCTGGCAGTTGGCAATGGCGTTTTAGAAGAACAGTTGGGGGTGAGCACTTGGAATGGAGATGGGGCGACAGTTGGCAGCAGCAGCTGGAGCGGCAGTTGGAGCTTGGCAGGGGTGCAGGCCTGGAGGACAGTGGGGTGGGGCAGTGCGGGCTGGCAGGTAGTCCCTGGACCCTGAGTGGCTCTGGAGGGTGGTCTTGGGGAGGCCCTGCAGGAGGGCAAGGCCAGCTGCCACCAGGCAGGCTGGGTCAGGCCCAGGGCTGCCTGGGTCCAACCTCAGGACCTGGAGGAGGTGCAGAGGGCCATTCCTGCTGTGCAGCCTGCACTGTGGCGCCCCTCCCTCCCAGTCAGCCTTCCAGCAGGCATTTAGAGAGGGCACCAGCAGGTTTTGGGCAGTTTCCTGGAGGGGGCAGGATTCCCAGGGCTGTTGCTATGGGGATGGCTGAGCAACACCACTGGCTGGGAATAGACAGGCAGGTTCCCTGACCAGTGTCTGCCAGGAAGACAACACAGAAAGCCCAGCTGGGGGCGGGTGGGGAAATGCTGCCTTGGCAGAGGAGAGTGAAAATCCTGGTGGGGGGAGGGGGTGTCACTGGTGTACGCTGGGGAGCAAGACATGAAGGGACATTGGCTGTCCCTCTCATCTTCTTTCTCCAAAGCTCCTTGCTCTGCCTCACAGGTGCAGGCCTGGGGGAGGCAGGCCCTGCTCTCCTGGTGGCATCGGAGAGCCCAGAATGAGGCTCCCAGCTCCTCTGCCTCTGAGGCCACGCAGAGGGCAGGGGACGGTGCCACACCTTCTGGGGACCCTGCTAACCACCAGCTCACCAAGTTGAGCCTGTCCTTCAAAGGCTTGCAGGTGGGGATGGGGGCAGCACTCTCTGGGGGGCTGCCAACAGCAAGTACGTCTGTGGGCCCCACTAGCTTCTGCATCTTGGCCCCTGGGCCTGCTGCTGCCATTCTCAACAGGCCCCCCACATACCCTCTGGTGGGTATGCTCGGGACACGCTCACACACATGGCTGGGGGTCAATTTCCAGAATGACCACCATGCAGCCTTGACCAGTGCAGAGCTTGCCCACCAGCTCAGTGAAGGCAGGGACCATGTCTCGCATGTCATGGCATTCTCAGGCACCTTATCTCGTGGGCCTCCCATACACCCATCTGCTGTGCCAGGCCCAAGACACCAGATGCCCTGGTCAAAGAGCCCTGCTATGGCCAAACCTACAACCATGGTCAGTGCCTGTTTCCAGCACTGCATCCAGGGCAGAGATGCCCTCACTGACGCTGTCTGTCTACAGACAGCAGGACAGCCAACTGGTTGTCAGGCAGCAGGTCCCTTCTGGGGTCTGTGCCAGACCTCAGAGGTGAGGTGTATGAGGCCTGCACTGGGGCTTGGGGGTCCCAGCAAGAGGGGAGACATTATGACCCAGCCTGGCGTCTGTCTATTCCGAGTCCAGTCCTAGCAGCAGCTTAGATGATGCTCAGCACTGCTGAACATGGGGTTTGTGGGGCTGCGTTGCCAACATTTCTTTACCAGAGCAGACATGGAGGCGGCTCCAGGGAGTCCAGATACGTGGTCCTCCTCCTCCTCCCAGCTCTGCCAAGAGGCCACAGCTGCTGCTGTTTGCTCTTTTTCTTTCTTCTTTTTATTTTAATGGCAAAGGGGACTATTAATTCACATAACAATAAAGGTCTGTAGGTAGGATGGTCTTTAGGCATGGCTTGATCAGGGCTCTCTGGGAGTTCTCGGTTCTGCCTTTTTGGTGTATCAGCTTCATCTTCACATGCTTGACCTTTTGGTTCTCAGAGTAGAAAAGATGGGATTAGTCCCCATTCACTGGCAGGGCTGCGGGGAGGGGGGTAACCTGGGTGCATTGACATGCAGGGTAGGGGAATGGGAAGAGTCCTGGGGCCTCAAGAACTCATGCCAGCACTCAGCAAGGCTCTCTACCTGGACTAAAAGCCCCAGGCTGGCAGGTGGGTTGGGCCCTGGTACTGGTGAGAGGCTTGGTTTTTGTGGGCAGGCATCTTGAGCAGTGACTAACCACCACTGTGTGCTCTGACAGAGGCAGGCTTTGCAGCTCCCTGTTCCTGCACAGACAAGGGACCTGGCATTCCAGCATCACTGATCTCCTTGGAGAGTATGTGTGTGGGGGTGAGGTATCTAGGGAGAGATGGTGGCTCTCTCCGAGGGAGGAGAGCAGGCGTCAGGGACCTGGCCCCCTCAGTTTGGCAGGGTGGTCCACGAGCTCTCCTCAGTCTTGCGGGTCCGCTTTCCTCCACGGTCTACAGCTCTAGGTAGGTAGGAGGGGGGCTCCTGCAGGAGTGCCCTGTCTGCTCCAAGGGAGGAGAAGGGTGACTGGCCAGACCTTCCTGGAGGCCTAGAGGTAGCTACTTCTCAGGGTGCTTGTACCGAGCCCCCACCTCCCGAGGGCCAAGGAAACTCCGGCCTGTTGTTTCAGACCAAGGGTCCTCCAGAAGAAAGGCTGGGGAGGGGGCTCCTGGGCCGGCAATGCCAGCCCAGGCTGCGTGAAGGGAGTAGGTTGGGGGTGTCTGACAGCCATTTCCCGGCGCCGGCTAGCAGTGAGGGAGTGTCCCAAGCCTTTCATCGCTGACTGCCAAACCGCAGCTCGCCCTTGTTCACTGAAGGAGAATTCCCGCCCCCCCACTCCCCAGGCCTGCCCTCCCACTACAGCCCAGTGAAAGCCTCCTTACACATCCTGAGAAAGCATCCATAATGGCCCGCCACCTCCCACCTCCCGAGGAATTCCGAGGCGCTGGGCCGCAGGGAGGCAGGGCGCAGACGGCTCACAACGCCTCCCCATTGGATGGCCCGGTAGTGCTCGACTCCCCTGTGCGGCTCACATCCCTTCCCACCGCCGCGTCCGGGAGAGTAAGCGAGGTGGCCTTTGCCCCCGCACAGGCCAGTCAGGAATGTGGGGCCACGCTTTCCATTTCGCCCGCCCGAAGGCTCGAGGACAGCCAGGGCGAGAAGGGACGCGCAGGGCCCAGCCTAGGTAACACGATTTGCGATTGCTTGCGGGGAATGCGCAGGTCGCTTGCTTCTCGCCCCTTCGCGGGGCCCCACATC
>JAVSCE010015414.1:0-54504 GCA_032199065.1 Smutsia gigantea
GTACCACATCTTCTTTATCCATTCATCTACTGATGGACACTTAGGTTGCTTCCATTTCTTGGCTATTGTAAATAGTGCTGCGATAAACATAGGGGCCGCTACCCCTTCTTTACCTAGCTAATTCATATAAGGTCACAACTAGGTCTAAACATCACTTCTCCTAAGCTGTCCCTGACTGTGCTTCGTGACTGAATAAACAGGTCATTCAAAATTGGGTGTGAAAGGGTGCTCAGAACAGTCCCTCCCTCCTCTTCTCTCCTAGTTTCTTTTCTGGAGAAACTACCATACCGGTTTCTTATGTAATTTTTCAGAGCTGTATTATATATACACAAGCCAATAAGTATAAACGTTCTCCCCCCTTTTACACAAATAGTACCACTTGACATGCTATTCTGAGCTTTCATCTGGATTTCTTTTTTTCAGTCTTGTTGGACCTCACTTACCTTTTTGTCCACATATACTCCTGAGCCCTTTGCTTTTCATTTTATATCTATTCTGGTCTTCAATTTATCAGTCAAAATTTCAAGCTCCTTGAGGGCAGGAGTCAAGTCTTAGATTTTTGTATTTCTAGCGCCTAGAGGATGGTAGGTGCTCAACAAACGGGTGTTAAATGACAGTGCATGCTGTCTATATAATTTACAGGCTTCCTATGTGCAGGCATTGTGGTTAATGTTGTATTTACATTATCTCATGGACACATGAATAAACAAAGAAGATAATGGATGGACAGCCCCGGGACTCTGGCAAGAGGGAGTAGCCAGGCTACTAGGCACAGGCCTGGCTTCCCTGGTGGTCCTGGGGCTCTGCCACCTGTTGGTGACTGTGGTGAGGAACAACATACTGCAGAAGGTACCTTCCGGAAAGTGCTGACCTTGGGGGACCTTCACAAGAATAAAACCATTGGAAGGGGCTCTTCAGATTGTTGGAGAAGAGAGAGGCTCTCCCCTAAACTACTGGGGGTGGACAGAGAAGGAATCATTAGTGAGTTATGAAATCAAGGTAGTAGATTGTGACCAACTTTTAAGAAATAAAAAAAAGAAAATATCAGAGTGTACTTTTACCCATAGTAAAGGTGAATTATTATTTGTTATTTTGTTTCAGTTTTGTTCATGCATGTACTGATTTGTGATGTAAAACAGGTATCTTACTGAAGGCCTGGGTACAAAGGAACAAGCAAATAAAAATGGTGAAAGCTGCAGGATAAATGAAAAGAAAGGGCCTAGTGAGAAAAGTCCTGAGTAGGCACAAGGATTCAAAGCAGAATCAAACCTCAGAGCAGAAGGCGAGGCAGTTTTGCGGGAGCCCAGTCTCCATTTCAGCACAGAAATCTTCCCACACCCACGAATGACAAAGTCCTTTGAGCCCTCACCCTGAGACTTCCATCAGAAGCTCAGAATTTCTCAAGCCTGTTCCACTGATGGGCAGCTCAGACTGATAGAGTTCTTCCTATTTGCCCTGCTAAGTTCCACACTTGAGTTCTAATTCTCTGCCTGTTGCAATCCTCCATTTGTTTTCATCCCATATAATCGAGTGTTATTTTCTCAAGAGCTGGGCTTCCACAGTCTTACTATTCTGGTTGTCCTTCTAGCAGTCACCATTATTGAGCTTCTGGTGGAGCAGAGGCAGAGAAAAGGACTTTCACTTTACTATTTTACTAATTCTCAAAACATTGCTCTGCAGAAGGCCGTACTGTGGTCCTTTCACAGATGAGGCTCAGAATACTTTTTGTTTTTTTCCAGCTTTATTGAGAGATAATTGACCTATATCATTGTATGAGTTTAAGATGTACACAGAATGATTTATGTATATATTGTGAAATGATTACAATAAGGTTAGTTAATACATTCATTGTAAGACTTTATCCTCTATTTCCACCATGGTCCCAAGCACATGGGCCGGTGAAAATCATGTCTGGACTTGCCTCACCTTTTCGCCCCTCCTCTTAAGACCCAACCACCAGCCAGATGGTTGCCCCCACCCCTTAAGACCCAATCACCAACGTCCCACACGCTACTCCTTAAAAATGCGCTTCCTCACCCACAAGCTGCTGCTCTCTCTCTTTTGAGACAGCCACTCTGTCTGTTTGTCTTGCAAGCAATAAAACCACGCTGACGGAGTTCTCGTGTCCTTCTTTGCGAGCGAGTGAGCCGCGTAGCTAAAGAACCCTTTAATTGGTGTTTCCGCCCGGTTTGGGATCTCCCGGTCGCCTGCTCTT
The DNA here is from genome assembly GCA_032199065.1 of Smutsia gigantea. Lineage (NCBI taxonomy): Eukaryota > Metazoa > Chordata > Mammalia > Pholidota > Manidae > Smutsia > Smutsia gigantea. The sequence continues at coordinate 2,216 of JAVSCE010015414.1, forward strand.
CCCTAGGAATTCGAGCTGCACCGGGAATCCGATAGCGCCCGGCCCCTCCAGACACGGGGCTCCTCAGCGCCCTCCATCTCCCTGGACGCCTCTCCAGCATCCACCACCCGCGCCAAAGGAGCAGTGAGTCACCCTCCACCTCTGTGAGCGCCTGAGGACTGACCGTTGAGTGTCCAGCACCCTCGTGGCCTCACTGCAGGCAGGGGACTGCCCCCAGCCACAGCCTTCACTGGCTACGGCTGTGCCCCTGAGTCACTCCCAGTCCAGTTTCTCTCGTCCCCAGCAGGTGAAAGACTGCCCCCTAGACCCGCAGCAGGTCAGTGACGCCCCCAGTCCAATTTCTCTCATCCCCAGCAGGCGAGACACCGCTCCCACGGTGACTCTTCCACTTCCAGCAGGCTCCGTACTTTTGTACAAAAAGTCCTAGCACTAGGCACCTGCTGGCACGCTTGCCCGGGGCAAGCTCACCACCCCTCCAGTGACAGAGGTGACGACCCTTCACTTGGAGTCGAGTTTCTCTCGGAGTTCTAAGCCCCCTAGGGACGCCTGGGGTGTGCTACAGAAACTCCACTGTGAGGGTCACGATGGGAGCGTCCCCCTCCATCCCTGCCGATTCCCCGCTCAGCTGCCCCCTAAGCAATTTCAAAACTCTTCATCTACATCCAGATCTAAAACCCTCCAAGTTAATTCGCTCTGCAGCCAGATTTAGCCCCAATATCCTTTAGACAATAAAACAATTTGGCCCCAAAACAGATCCTTAGACCCTAAAGTCTTTCGAAACCTTCACACTTTCTCTGAGCGTTCAGGCAGATGGCGAGAAATTCCCTGTGGGACAGACAGAATTCCCTATGCTCAAGCTTTCTTCTATCTTCAAAACAAGCCATCTCTATGTAACTCTTGCCACCCCAAGCATATCCTTGCCATCCTTTCAAACCCTCCGAAGACTCCCTCTTCCTCCCTAGACCCAGATCCTGCAGACGACCCCCCCTCTTATCGCTCAGCAGGCCAAGGATCAGCAGCCTCAAGTGTGCCACCTGTCTCCACCCCTCCGACCCTCCCTTCCTCTGTGCCGCCTGCCTTCACCTCTCCGACCCTCCCTTCCCTTCTCCCTCCACAGCTTCCATATCACCTCCCCCGCTCTCTCCCCACCCCGACCCCTGTTCAGTCCCCTTGCCTCCCAGTCCGCCTGCCACTCGCAGTCACACTAAAGCCCACTTCTTAGCCCCACTGAGGGAAGTAGCAGCAGCCGAAAGAAAGTGTCATTAGAGTACACGTTCCCTTTTCCCTTTCTGACCTCTTGTGAACCGAAAAGTGCCTCGGCTCAAACACTTCTAATCCTACAACCTATACCAAAGAATTCCAATACCTCACCCAATCTTACAATCTCACCTTCCATAACCTCCATGTCATCATGTCTAGTACCCTCCTGCCCAAAGAGCGCAGGCGAGTCTGGAAACAAGCTAGAGCCCATGCAGACAATATGCACCTCATCAACCCCACTCACCTCACGGGACCAGAAGCCATGCCAGACAGACCCAGAATGAGACTACAACCATCCCTGAAACATCATTCACCGAGACCAGTTTACTACTTGTCTCATAGCAGGCCTCCAAAAAGCGGTCAATAAAGCCATTAATTGTGAAAAATTACAAAATATCCTGCAAGATAAAGATGAAAACCCTTCAGCCTTCCTAGACAGGCTCACGCAAGCCCTCTTACAGTATACCAATCTAAATCCAGAAACCCCCTACCAAAACTGTGTTAAGATCAGTTAATGTTCCCCAGACAAAGAAGAGTACCCCATGTTTTTATTATGCTAATCATTTGTAAGATTCACTTTAGCATGCTAAAAGGCCCAGGCCTATTGCTGTCTTTCCTCTTTCAGATCTGATAGGGTAGTTTTGCAAACTAGGCAACTAATTTAGCATGCAGACCCAGCTGTAAACAACATAGTAAAAGGCAGGAAAGATTCCACCTTAAAGGTAAGATTGCATTTTAACACCCAAGAAGTTTGGAAAGCAGGATTAACTTACTCTTTAGCAAACAGACAATACCTCAACCCACCTTGGGGGCTGGGCAGGCCGCCTTTTGATATGCTCCTAGACCATGACTTCACAGAGAGATGGGGAGGAGAGAATTCCTTGTGTTAATTCTGGGTGTTCAGACACCACTTAGTAGGTTCACACCCTTAACTTCGGAGATGGGAGCAGCCTCTTCAAGTTTAAAGCCAGACACGCCTCTAGCATGCATTCTGAAGAACTGGGAGCAATTCGATTCCTAAACCCCAAAACAGTGCCATATCTTTTTACACAAGCCTAGCGTCAGTACAAACTCTCTAATGGAAAAGCTTGGTCCCTGGGAGAAGTATACAATATAATAAGATTATGCAGCTAAATTAATTTTAATGCAAGGAAGGAAAATGGTCAAAAGTCTTGTGAACTACTACAATATAAAACTAATTTTCTAAATTCTTTCAGTGAAAATCTATTCTACTTATTAAGTTCATTATCTTCAAAAATTTGAGAAATTTTTAAGCTAGACTCCCCGAAATGGAAGAAATTTATCTTCTGCAGTACAGCCTAGCTTTAAATAACTTGTGCTAGAATTGTTCTTGCATTTCATTTCCAGCACCCTGGGCACACACAGTCCCTATCAGTTCAGAGTCTTCATCGGCCCTGTTAGCCTGGGGCCATCTAAACCTTAACCCAGTTATGTAAACGGCTTGCCCTTAGACTAAAATACTTTTAGTCAAATAAGCTAAAATGAAAGAAGGCAATTGGATATCAGTATCTCAAATCTTTCTTTCAGTTTATCTTCTGAATACAAGTGCTTGTGAAAATTGGGCATTCTAAAACTTCCAGAAAATTGTAGTAAAAGATATTAAGCATTAATGCTAATTTAAGTTTAATTGAAACAGACATGTCCTTTTAATTATCAGCTCCCTAACTTTACTTGAAATTGTTTAAGTTGATATCTGTTAAATCTTTCAAAAAATGCTTAAAGGAAAACTTGACTTTGTCTAATATTTAGTAAAAGTTTTATAAGTAATCTAGCATAATTGCTAAAGAGTGTGTAAACAAGTATAACAAATGAATATCTTAATAATAATAATAGTATATTAATGCATAACTGTGTATATCTGCAAACAGCCTAAGAATTTTTGTAGTAACCAAAATTCTTAAGAGTGTTGCTAAGTTATATGATGATGTTTTATGCTAAGTAAAAAATTGTGCTATAAGGCACATTTCCAGAAATGATAAAAAGTGTTCATAAATTTGTCAATCTAAAGAATGCTAGTGTAACAGTTTACAATAGCCTACTTCTCAGTGTTCACTGAGGATTAAAGTTCCTAATAGTTTTAAGTTCTAATTAAAGCTACTTAAAATAATAAGAAAAACATTTCTGTATGCTAAAGAATGTGTATTTTAATAAGAGAAGGTATAAGGAATGGAGATTCATTTTATTTAGGGTAAAAGAAGGTGACTGTTCTAAAGAACAGCTGCTTATTTAAAGAGGGAGAACAGTGAATGTAAAAAGAAAGTTGTAGAAAGTTTGTGGAAAACTAATATAGTTGTGCTATGTGACATTAAAGCAGATGAGTCTATCAAATACACAGCAAAATTAGAATTTTGTTTTCAGTTAAAGACAAAGTTTTCTTAAACTGATTAGTCTGCTCTTAATGTTGAAACGTTGCAAAGGGTTCTCTAATTGTTTTATCAAAGTTTCTTATGCTTAAAGTCTCAATGAGTTTGTCTGGGTATTTAAGAAAATGAGATCTTAGTATTAAAAAGACTAAAAGCTAAACTTTGCTAACAACTGTAACCTTCTGTATTTGCCTTTGAGGTATTTTGTTGTCATTCTGGTTAAATGGATAAGTATTGCAGTATTGCTTCATGGCAACCTATAATCCTATTTAAGCAAGTGCCAAAGAAACTTTCTTCTGACAACTTCCCAAAATCAAATTCAAAAAGGTGCTTTTACCTCTAGTTAACTCTGATATTTTTTTCCAGAAAGCCCCTAGAACATGTCAGAAGAATTTTTTTTTCTCATTGGAGAAAGTATTTGACTAAATTAGCTTCTTTATCTGATATATAATCACCTGCTTAATTACCTGGAATGCACTGCCAAAGGGAATAATGCTAAACTTTGTTACTAAATGTTTTGTGTTGCAAAAATATCCAAATTTCTTTGTCAACTGTCTTATAGTAAGCTCTCATCAGATCTTTAGCCACTCTCATTTACAAGTCTTTTGTCATTTATAGTCACTGTTTTATTACTCCTAAACTAGTAAAAAACTAGATTTCAGCAGAACAGGTATTTACATAAGATTAAGTAAACTAAGGAAGATGATTTTGTGGCTTTTTGTTTCAAATCTGATAGTGTTTTGGGCTTTTTCTCTTAAGCTGACTGACAACAATTTAGTACATGACAATACCTTTGTAAACAGAATTGAAACATTTATCTTTCTCTCTACCTGATCCCTCCAGAATTTAAAAACTCAGTGACTACTTTTATATTTCATGGCAGTATGTTTATTTGCATAAGTTCAATAAGAATCTGCTTTCCTTGTAAGAAGACCAATTAAAAACACTGGTTATATTACCAAGGCTTTGACTGGAATATTTTCTTGAGAGACACATGTGTAAACTCATATTAACAGACAGCTTTAAGGAACTGAGGTTGACTTCATAAAGCCAACAGAGCCCCTTGGAGGAACTGGCCTAGTACCTTGCTTACAGGATTCCCAGCAGCCTTACCAGGTGAGTAAGGAAGGTCACTTCCTGGCAGGTGCAGGAACCTCAGAATGTCTTGGGGACCTCAAGAAGAGAGGAATTCACCCAAATCTACAGGTACTGCAGGCAAAACCTGATGGCAAGTCTGGCTTGGCTTTCTGGCCTTGAGAGGCCTTTAAAAGTCCTATCTGAAGTTCCTTATAAAAGTTCCAGCAAAGCGCTTTTAAAGAGCCTATGTAATCACTTGCTCTTCTTGCTGCACTTATGCAAATAATCAAGCCAAGTGTTAATTATTTTCTTAATCTGCTTATTTCTAATAAAAATGAGGGTGATTTTAGAGAAAAGTATTGTTTCAACAATGCAACCTTATCTATACTGAGTCCTAATACTAGTCATTGGGACATAGACTAGATCCAGAATTCTAGTTTCCCCAAGATATCTAGCTATGATTCTCAATTAGAGTTTTACTATTTCTAATCCTTATATTCAGCCATGCATTCTTTAATCTCCTTGTCAAGACTGTTCTTCCAGAATAGGAAATCCAACTCCAGATGTTGCTGCTTAACCTAGTGACATGGTTCTGTCTCGCCTAGAGGCCATGAAGCTGCAAATGGTGATAGCCATTGAGCCCAAAATAAAAACTCCCATCTTCCGACGCCCTCCTGACCAATCATTGATGGAGACCTAGCTGCACGCCTTACTGCGCCCCCTCTCAGCATGAAGCAGCCAGAGCAGTCGTCACCCCCTTTCCCTAGCAGCAGCTAAGGTCTCTATCTGTAGAGAGGAGAATAAGACAAGGACCATAAGCTTAGATCAACTCTGAGAGACATCCTACTTCCTCTCCTCATGCCTCTTATCATTTTCTGCCTTCTCTTGGCTCCCTGCCTAATTAATTTCCTAAAAAACCTCATTCAAACTCAAATTTCAAAAATCATTAACCAAACGATCAGTCAGTTAATCTTGCAGGAGTACCACCACCTTCCAACGGAATTAAGATCCTGCCAGCAGACAACGCAGTGCTGACAGAAGCCTGAGTCCTGGAACACGCCATCGCCACTTCAGACCAAGGGCTCATCCGAGGACCACCCCCATCAATACAAAAATGAACTTCATCGCCCCTAATCAGCAGGAAGCACTTACCGAAGACTGACCTTCACCCCTTCCCCAAGTCCTCTGCAATTTATAAAACAAAAAAGGGAGGAATGTAAGACTTTATCCTCCTTTTACACCATGGTCCCAAGCACATGGGCCAGTGAAAATCACGTCTGGACTTGCCTCACCTTTTCGCCCGTCTTCTTAAGACCCAACCACCAACCAGATGGTTGCCCCCACCCCTTAAGACCCAATCACCAACGTCCCACACGCTACTCCTTAAAAACGCACTTCCTCACCCACAAGCTGCTGCTCTCTCCTTTTCGAGACGGCCATTCTGTCTGTCTTTACAGGGAATAAAACCACGCTGACGGAGTTCTCGTGTCCTTCTTCCCTTGCGAGCGAGCCAGGTAGCCAAAGAACCCTTTCATTCATCACTTAACATAGTTACAATTTCAGAACATTGAAACTTCTTCCCCAAATGCACCCAGCCAGTTAGTGGCAGGATGAAATTTATCAGTGCCTTTGTATGATGCCTAGAATTGAAACTGATTCTCTGAATACCCTGAATAAATTTGGCTCAGAGTAGAGGATCTCTATCCTAACTCCCAATCTGTGGACAAACAATCTCAGAGTCTTCATCTGTGTCCAGGGCAGAAACACGCCAGATAGGACGTATTAAATTGAGAAATGCAACGCACATTCAGAAAAATGCATACAACATAATGTGCATTTTAAATTATTGTAAAGTGAATAATCTATGTAACCTCCACCCAAGAAATTGAATAGTACTGGTACCCCCGGAAGACTGCTGCTGGCCCCTTTCCAATCATGCCCCTGCCTCTTCCCCAAAGATATTGGGTATCCTCACATGTGAATTACTTCTTTGCTTTGATAGTTTTACCATCTAAGTTTGCAGCTCTAAACAATATATAGGAGTTAGTTTTGTCTGTTTAGGAACTTTCTATAAATGGAATCATATATTCTTTTGTGTCTGTCTTCCTTAGCTCGTTTTTTTAAAAGAAATTCATCTGTTTTGCTGCTGTATACTATTTCATTATATGGCCCTACCATAAATTATTTATCCATTCTACTGTTGGACTTGAGTTCCTTCCAATTTTGGGCTATTATGTTGCCAAAAGCACTTTTATACATGTCCCTAAGTGCACAAATTTATGCACAAGAGCGAAACTGCTAGATCATAGGGTATGAGTATCTTCAACTTTACTAGTTAATGTCAAACTGCTTTCCACTAATTTACACTCCCGTGAGAGTTCACATTGTTCCATATTCTTGATAACTTTCAGCACTGTCATTCTGGTGAGCGTAGAGCAGTATCTCATTGAGCTTTAATTTGCATTTTCCTGATGACTAAGGATGTTTTACATCTTATATGTATATGTATATCAGTTACTTTGAATTTCCTTTTTTTGTGTGTGTGAAGTGCCTGTTCAAGTATTTTGCTATTTTTTTTATTGTTAAGCTATATTCCTATTGATTTTTAGGAATTCTTTAAATAATGTAGATACAATTCTTTGGCTGTTATGCATTACAACTATCTTTTCTTATACTGTGGCTTAACCTTTCACTTTCTTATTCGGGTCTTTTGATAAGAAGAACATAGAGTATCATATCAATGTAGTGACATATACCACGCTTTTAGAGCTTTTTGTGTCTCCTTTAGGACTTTCCCTACCCTGAGGTCATGAACATATTTCCCTAAGTTGCCTTCCAAAAGCCTTATTACTTTTCCTTTCCCATTAAGGCCTGTAATTCACATGGAATGTATTACTGTGTTGAGTGTAAGTTAGGAGGAATTTGGTTTCACGTTTCTGTTTGGACACCCAGTTGTCCCAGGATAACTTACTGAAAAGCAGGTCCTTCCTTCCCCCACTGTTTTGATGTGCTACCTTTGTCATGCATTACTTCTCGGAGTACTGCGGGGCTGTATCTGGGCTCTCTATTGTAGTCCATTAGTATGTTTGTCTGTCCTTGCACCAGTACCACACTATTTTGATTCCTATAGTTTACAGTTGATCATAAACTTCAATATCTGGTAGGGCAAGTCCTCCAACCTCTCAAGCCTAGGTATTTTTGAGGCTGGAATCACTGAAAGACACAAATCCGTTAAGACGTTTAAGGAGTGTATTGGGTGGGGTGGGGACGAGGGGTGCTCACGGGAGAAATGCGGATAGAACTGTGAGGATCCTGTTTCCATGGCATCCTCCCAAGGGCAGGGAGCATACAACCACAGTGCCAATCACCCTGTGGGGATCACAAATGCGTCAGCGGGCTCCCTCGTCACTTCTCCCGGAGGATCAAATAGCTCTCAAAACCACACAATCCAAAGAAGAAACACTCCACGCACGTCGCTCCCCCGCTATCCCAGAGGTGCAACTTTCCTGCAAATCGCCTGCTCCTGGTCAGCCCACAAAACACCCATCCTGGGCAGATTCGCCAATAGAGACACGCTCCGCCCAGCTGGCGAGCCCCAGATTCCTGCCATCCGCTCGGGAGGAACGCTCCGTCGACGTGGTGAGACACCGCCGGCGAGACCTGACGGCTGGCCGGGCCTGGGGAACGAATTAACCCGCTCGGGGGGTTTCTCATTTAAAGACACGGACAACCGTACCTCTTGCCTAGCACCCGACAACGACAGGCACACTTTGTATCTGACCGAGTCACAGGCGGACGGAGCCCCCCAAACACGCACCCTCTCGCCAGCCTATCATCGCTCCTCGCGTGCCTTGGCTCCGTCCCGCCACTCTGTTCTGGTTTAGAAAGTAGTGATTTGTCGCACTGTGCACAGTAGTCAATAGAAGAAGGATTCTCGACAGCCTGCGGCGGGGTGGGTCTCCTAGGCCCAGACACCGCCGCCTTTGGCAGCTCCCCGGGACGCCTCGGGGTCCTTCGGCTGTCCCCTCCAGAAGTGAGTGGCGTCAGGGACCCACCAACTCGTCCCCAGTGCCGCTCCGACTCGCACGCATGCGCAATGCGACCCTCAGGACTGCCCTGAGAGCGTCGTGAGAGATGGGGTGGGACCCTAAACCGAGCCCCGTAGGTCGCAGGGGAACGGGGCACAGGTCGACATGGCCGCTGCCGGCAGCGGGCTCCAAAACAGTAATTACAGGACCAAAAGTAACGGCGAGGTCCCACCGAGATTTGAACTCGGATCGCTGGATTCAAAGTCCAGAGTGCTAACCATTACACCATGGGACCTACTGGCGGACTTAGGTGGCCGGAAGCTCCCTCAAGCCGCAGCGACACGCTGACGAGCTGCTTCTCCATAATGGCAGCGGACGCCGGGAACGCCTGGCCCGGGCTCCGGGCTCTGGCCCAGAGGCCGCGCGAACCGTTGGAAGCCAAGCAGTGTGGGCTTCCGCGTCCCCCGCGTCCCAGACGTTCCTGGTCCCGGGGTATCATCGCTTGCCGCCGTTCTTATTGCTTTCCTTCCGGGGTCCTGACCGCGTCCCGGGAAGCCGGAGAGCGGCGGGCTGGCTGGAGCACGCCGCGCGACACTGGGCCGGGCTGGGGGGCGGCGAAGGTCCCCTGACCCCAAGCGGAAGGCTGGCGCCTGCATCTAGGATTTCATACTTGTTTATTTATTTACCTACTCTGGAAGTGCCTTGAGAGGGATACTGTGGCCACATGGAGAGAGAAGCGGATTGACTTATGAAGAGAAAGCGGTTCAAGGCCCTTCCTCCCCGGGTCGCCCCTGGGCTTTGGGGATGTTTGGGTCTGGCTGCTCAGCAGTGAGGTTCCACGTGGTTACCGCCGCCCAGGCCTCTTAGGGCTCGATTTGCGTTTCTACCTCTGTCCCACTCTTAAAAACTAGTTGGTGAAACTGCTAACTTGGAGGGTGTTTTCTTTCAACATGTAGATTATAAACAGATCAGTGAAAGCAACAGATCCCTTTTGGACTTTCTTATGTATTTTAGTGAGAATGGAAATGAACAATGCTTCTGCAGGTCAGTCTGACGACAACTGAGTCAAATGTAAAACCGACTGAACCCCACCCTTGACTGTGAATTTGCCTTCATTCAAAGCATTATTGTACCTATTATTTCCATTCACTATCCATTCACAGGCTACCAGAAGCTTGGGAGAGTATCTTGAAAGTCCCTAATCCTGGACTTTAGCTCTCTTTTCTTAACCCCTGTCTTCATTGTACCTTTGGGGGCACAGTTAGCGGCAGTTCAGCCCTCAATCTGGGCACCAACATATAAATTTTTTTTAATATAATTTATTTTATTATCATTAATTTACAATTACATGTGCAATATTACGATTATTAAACTACCCCTTCATCAGGTCCCCCCCACCAACCCCATTACAGTCATTGTCCATCAGCGTAGTGAGATGTTACAGAATCACTACTTGTCTTCTCTGAGTTGTACTGCCCTCCCCGTGCCCCCCCAACATTACATCTGCTAATCGTAATGCCCCTTTTTCCCTCTTATCCCTCCCTTCCCGCCCATTTTCCCCAGTCCCTTTCCCTTTGGTAACTATTAGTCCGTTCTTGGGTTCTGTGAGTCTGCTGCTGTTTGTTCCTTCAGTTTTTTTCTTTGTTCTTATACTCCACATATGAGTGAAATCATTTGATACTTGTCTTTTTCGGCTTGGCTTACTTCACTGAGCATAATACCCTCTAGCTCCATCCATGTTGTTGCAAATGGTAGGATTTGTTTTCTTCTTATGGCTGAATAATATTCCATTGTGTATATGTACCACCTCTTCTTTATCCATTCATCTACTGATGGACACTTAGGTTGCTTCCATTTCTTGGCTATTGTAAATAGTGCTGCAATAAACATAGGGGTGCATCTGTCCTTTTCAAATTGGGCTGCTGCATTCTTAGGGTAAATTCCTAGGAGTGGAATTCCTGGGTCAAATGGTATTTCTATTTTGAGTTTTTTGAGGAACCTCCATACTGCTTTCCACAATGGTTGAACTAATTTGCAGTCCCACCAGCAGTGTAGGAGGGTTCCCTTTTCTCCACATCCTCGCCAACATTTGTTGTTGTTTGTGTTTTGGATGTTGGCCATCCTCACTGGTGTGAGGTGATATCTCATTGTGGTTTTAATCTGCATTTCTCTGATGATTAGCGATGTGGAGCATCTTTTCATGTGCCTGTTGGCCATCTCAATTTCTTCTACAGAGAAGTGTCTATTCATGTCCTCTGCCCATTTCTTTATTGGATTATTTGCTTTCTGTTTGTTAAGGTGCATGAGTTCTTTATATATTTTGGATGTCAACCCTTTATCAGATACGTTTTTTATGAATATATTCTCCCATACTGTAGGATGTCTTTTTGTTCTACTGATGGTGTCCTTTGCTGTACAGAAGCTTTTCAGCTTGATATAGTCCCACTTGTTCATTTTTGCTTTTGTTTCCCTTGCCCGGGGAGATATGTTCATGAAGAAGTTGCTCATGTTTATGTCCAAGAGATTTTTGCCTATGTTTTTTTCTAAGAGTTTTATGGTTTCATGACTTACATTCAAGTCTTTGATCCACCTTGAGTTTACCTTTGTGTATGGGGCTAGACAGTAGTCCAGTTTCATTCTCTTACATGTAGCTGTCCAGTTTTTCCAACACCAGCTGCTGAAGAGGCTGTCATCTCCCCATTGTATATCCAAGGCACTTTTATCAAATATTAATTGACTGTATATGTTTGGGTTAATGTTTGGATTTTCTATTCTGTTCCACTGGTCTGTGGGTCTGTTTTTGTGCCAATACCAAATTGTCTTGATTACTGTGGCTTTGTAGTAGAGCTTGAAGTCAGGGAGTGTAATTCCCCCTGTTTTATTCCTCCTTCTCAGGATTGCTTTGGCTATTCGGGGTCTTTTGTGGTTCCATATGAATTTTAGAATTATTTGTTCCAGTTCATTGAAGAAAGCTGTTGGTAGTTTGATAGGGATTGCATTGAATCTGTAGATTGCTTTAGGTAGTATAGCCATTTTGACAATATTGATTCTTCCTAGCCAAGAGCATGGGATGCATTTCCATTTGTTAGTGTCCTCTTTAATTTCTCTTAGGAGTGTCTTGTAGTTTTCAGAGTACAGGTCTTTCACTTCCTTCGTTAGGTTTATTCCTAGGTATTTTATTCTTTTTGATGCAATTGTGAATGGAATTGTTTTTCTGATTTCTCTTTCTGTTAGTTCATCATTAGTGTATAGGAAAGCAACAGATTTCTGTGTGTTAATTTTGTATCCTGCAACTTTGCTGAATTCAGATATTAGTTCTAGTAGTTTTGGAATGGAATCTTTAGGGTTTTTTATGTACAGTATCATGTCATCTGCAAATAGTGACAATTTGACTTCTTCTTTACCAATCTGGATGCCTTGTATGTCTTTGTTTTGTCTGATTGCTGTGGCTAGGACCTCCAGTACTATGTTGAATAACAGTGGAGAGAGTGGGCATCCCTGTCTTGTTCCTGATCTTAGATGAAAAGCTTTCAGCGTCTCGCCATTAAGTATGATGTTAGCTGTGGGTTTGTCATATATAGCCTTTATGATGTTGAGGTACTTGCCGTCTATACCCATTTTGTTGAGAGTTTTAATCAGGAATGGATGCTGAATTTTGTCAAATGCTTTTTCAGCATCTATGGAGATGATCATGTGGTTTTTGTTCTTCTTTTTGTTGATGTGGTGGATGATGTTGATGGATTTTCGAATGTTGTACCATCCTTGCATCCCTGGGATGAATCCCACTTGATCATGGTGTATGATCCTCTTGATGTATTTTTGAATTCGGTTTGCTAATATTTTGTTGAGTATTTTTGCATCTACGTTCATCAGGGATATTGGTCTGTAATTTTCTTTTTTGGTGAGGTCTTTGCCCGGTTTTGGTATTAGAGTGATGCTGGCTTCATAGAATGAGTTTGGAAGTATTCCCTCCTCTTCTATTTTTTGGAAAACTTTAAGGAGAATCGGTGTTATTTCTTCTCTATATGTCTGGTAGAATTCAGAGGTGAATCCATCAGGCCCAGGGGTTTTGTTCTTGGGTAGTTTTTTGATTACCAATTCGATTTCGTCACTGGTGATTGGTCTGTTTAGTTTTTCTGTTTCTTGCTTGGTCAGTCTTGGAAGGTTGTATTTTTCTAAGAAGTTGTCCATTTCTTCTATGTTTTCCAGCTTGTTAGCATATAGATTCTCATAATATTCTCTTATGATTCTTTGTATTTCTGTGGGGTCTGTCGTGATTTTTCCTTTCTCATTTCTGATTGTGTTTATGTGTGTAGATTCTCTTTTTCTCTTAATGAGTCTGGCTAGGGGTTTATCTATTTTGTTTATTTTTTCAAAGAACCAGCTCTTGGTTTTATTGATTTTTTCTATTGTTTTATTCTTCTCAATTTTATTTATTTCTTCTCTAATCTTTATTATGTCCCTCCTTCTGGTGACTTTGGGCCTCATTTGTTCTTCTTTTTCCAATTTCAGTAATTGTGTCTTTAGACTATTCATTTGGGAATGTTCTTCCTTCTTTAAATAGGCCTGGATTGCAATATACTTTCCTCTTAGAACTGCCTTTGCTGCGTCCCACAGAAGTTGTGGCTTTGTGTTGTTGTGTCATTAGTCTCCATATATTCTTTGATTTCTGTTTTGATTTGGTCGTTAACCCATTGATTAATTAGGAGAGTGTTGTTAAGTCTCCATGTATTTGTGAGCCTTTTTGATTTCTTTCTAAAATTTATTTCTAGTTTTATACCTTGGTGATCTGAGAAGTTGGTTGGTAGGATTTCAGTATTTTTGAAATTACTGAGGTTCTTTTTGTGGCCTAGTATGTGGTCTATTCTGGAAAATGTTCCATGTGCACTTGAGAAGAATGTGTATCCTGTTGCTTTTGGGTGTAGAGTTCTGTAGATGTCTGTTAGGTCCATCTGTTCTAGTGTGTTGTTCAGTGCCTCTGTGTCTTTACTTATTTTCTGTCTGGTTGATCTGTCCTCTGGAGTGAGTGGTGTGTTGAAGTCTCCTAAGATGAATGCATTGCTGTCTATTTCCTCCTTTAATTCTGTTAGTATTTGTCTCACATATGCTGGCGCTCCTGTGTTGGGTGCATATATATTTATAATGGTTATATCTTCTTGTTGGACTGACCCCTTTATCATTATGTAATGTCCTTCTTTATCTTTTGCTACTTTCTTCATTTTGAAGTCTATTTTGTCTGATACAAGTACTGCAACACCTGCTTTTTTCTCTTTGTTGTTTGCATGAAATATCTTTTTCCATCCCTTCACTTTTAGTCTGTGTATATCTTTGGATTTGAGGTGAGTTTCTTGTAGGCAGCATATAGATGGGTCTTGCTTTTTTATCCATTCTGTTACTCTGTGTCTTTTGATTGGTGCATTCAGTCCATTTACATTTAGGTTGATTATTGATAGGTATGTACTTATTGCCATTGCTGGCTTTAGATTCGTGGTTACCAAGGGTTCAAGGGTTGCTTCTTTACTATCTAACAATCTAACTTAACTTTCTTGTTAAGTTATTGTAAACACAGTCTGATGTTTCTTTCTTTCTCTCCCTTCTTATTCCTCCTCCTCCATTCTTTCTATAATAGATGTTTTATTCTTTGCCTTTAGTTGGTATTTGGATGATCTGCTTTCTTTGCTATGATTTTTTTTTTCTCTGGTGACATCTTTTTAGCCTTAGGTGTGCTTCCATCTAGAGCAGTCCATTTAAGATATCCTGTAGTGGTGGTTTATGAGACGCAAATTCTCTTAACTTTCGTTTATCTGGAAATTGTTTAATCCCTCCATCATATTTAAATGATAATCGTGCTGGATACAATATTCTTGGTTCGAGGCCCTTCTGTTTCATAACGTTAAATATATCATGCCATTCTCTTCTGGCCTGTAAGGTTTCTGTTGAGAAGTCTGATGATAGTCTGATGGGTTTTCCTTTGTAGGTGATCTTTTTTCTCTCTCTAGCTGCCTTTAATACCCTGTCTTTATCTTTGATCTTTGCCATCTTAATAATTATGTGTCTTGGTGTTGTCTTCCTTGGGTCCCTTGTCCAACATATAAAATTTTATATGACCTTTGACTCAGCAATTTCACTTTTGAGACTTCATCCTAACGAACTATTAGGACAATGCAGAAGTGTTCAAGGATGTTCTCAGCTCTGATGTTTATGAGGGTAAAGAATAGAAAATAAATATCCATCAAGTACAAATTGATTAATATTGACAATACATACTGTGCAGAAATTCAGGTAAAAGTTATTGTATTAACATGAAAAGATCCACAGGCCTAAACAAACCAAACCAAAACCAAAACCTACTTACCAATTAGTATGTGTAATAAAATCCCACTTGTATACAAACAGAAAAACTATTTACATGTGCAAAGAGTATTTGCCATTTATTTATTTATTTATTTTTGCTTGGGTGTTTTTTTAACAATTTATTTTGGTATCATTATTCTACAATTACATATGCAATATTATGGTTATTAAACTGCCCCCTTCATCAGGTCCCCCCCACCAACCCCATTACAGTCACTGTCCATCAGAGAAGTGAGATGCTATAGAATCACTACTTGTCTTCTCTTGAGTTGTACAGACCTCCCCGTGCCCCCCCAACATTACATCTGCTAATCATAATGCCCCTTTTTCCCTCTTACCCCTCCCTTCCCACCCATCTTCCCCAGTCCCTTTTCCCTTTGGTAACTATTAGTCGGTTCTTGGGTTCTGTGAGTCTGCTGCTGTTCTGTTCCTTCAGTTTTTTTCTTTGTTCTTATACTCCACATATGAGTGAAATCATTTGATACTTGTCTTTTTCAGCTTGGCTTATTTCACTGAGCATAATACCCTCTAGCTCCATCCATGTTGTTGCAAATGGTAGGATTTGTTTTCTTCTTATGGCTGAATAATATTCCATTGTGTATATGTACCACATCTTCTTTATCCATTCATCTACTGATGGACACTTAGGTTGCTTATATTTCTTGGCTATTGTAAATAGTGCTGCGATAAACATAGGGGTGCATATGTCTTTTTCAAACTGGGCTGCTGCAGTCTTAAGGTAAATTCCTAGGAGTGGAATTCCTGGGTCAAATGGTATTTCTATTTTGAGTTTTTTGAGGAACCTCCACACTGCTTTCCACAATGGTTGAACTAATTTGCTGTCCCACCAGCAGTGTAGGAGGGTTCCCTTTTCTCCACATCTTCGCCAACATTTGTTGTTGTTTGTGTTTTGTATGTTGGCCATTCTCACTGGTGTGAGGTGATATCTCATGTATTTGCCATTTAATTGCTCTGTGGTATCTGACTCCCTTTCCAGATGGATCTAACACTGTGTGGGTCCAAGTGACAGTAGGGTTGTGTTCCAAGAAGATAATACTCACTCTCCAGGTTTCTGGTAGCCAGAGTGAAAATATACGTGCTTAGCTTTGTCAGTTGGACTTAGAATCCAAGTCACCAATGTCCAGAAACAGGGACTTTTAGAACTTGTGCTGAGGCTGATGGGAGCTGCGACACCCAGTGTCCACAATCATGCCGTCTCCACTGGCATCAGAAGTGGTGTCAGAACCAGGCTGCCCAGGATCCTGACTTTGGCTGGGCTCCTGGTTGCCTAGTTTCACCTCATTCTTGCCCATTTTTCTGAGTTTGCATTCCTTCTGATGCTATTTGACATCCTTCCAGAAGTTCCTTTTCTGCTTAAGGTACCAGAGACCATTTCTATTGCATACAGTGGAAAACCTGCTTACCGCAAATACAGAAACATTTGCTGATCTTTCAGGAGCATATTTATGAGGGCCTTTTCTCATAATTTATGATTTCTGTATTGCTTGAAAAAAATTTTGACTCTTGTATATTGTCAAAAGAAACATGAAAGATTTTCCATTTTGAGGAATGAAGCAAACTCCTGCTGAGGTCCTATGGTGAGATATGGGAATCTCTCTCCATTAAGCCTGGAGTGACTTCATATAGAATTAATATCAAATAACCTTAGCATCTCTGGCTTCCTATCTACTCCCTTCATACAAGGGATCTGTACCAGCAAGAGTGTATTGAAATTAATTTTTTAAAAGGTACTGTAGAAATCTTAAGGTGTAATGATTATAGCCTTTGAAAGTATACAGGAGGTAGTTTTCCTTCTGTTCAGTGTGAGGGTAAAGGAGTGACTCCCTCTTCCCCTTAACCCCATTGCCTAGTACTTCCTTGCCAGTTCCCTCCACCTTCTTTCTGAGCTTGAAAAAAAAATCTTACCAGCCCAAATGAGACTTACTGAAATCTTCACTCGCACATTCCTCAGTGGCATAAAAGGATGGTCTCCCTAGAGTTCTTGTCATTACTTGCTGAAATAATAGGTAATTGTATCCTGTGGCTCAGACTCTCCCATCTTCCCTCTCTCCCCGGCATGGCTGAGCTGTGAATGCCTCTGGGGACGGAGCCCAGGACTTGCTATTTTTAAATATGGCTATTGCCTTATGAACCCCCTTAAAGGGCACAGGAGAATTTAGGAGGAAGAAACATCATTCCAGTTTTTTGTCAGAGACCGCTTTAGCATCACATTCATTAAATTTTTTGTAACAGAGGAAACAGAGACAATATGAATCTCCCTGCGCCAGCATAACTAGTTTCTTTTAACGGAAATCCATGGTGCATGATATCCCAAAGATTGGCATCCCATGCTGTCTTTGCGGACAGACTCTCAAGCTCCGTGAGGTGGCTCCAGAAGCCTGGGGGAGTCTGGGCTCTGCAGAGGTGGAGTTAGCCGGCCTCAGCTGTGGCGCCCAGACTGAAGGCTGAACTGTGGCAGAGTGTACCCCAGAAAGCACACTGAAGACAGGGTGGTTAAGAAAAGAGTGCTATAAAGTCCAGGATAAAGGACTTTTAAGATACTCTCCCAAGCTTCCTGTGAGCCTGTAAATAGATAGTAAATGGAATAATAGGTACAATAATGGTTTGAGTGAAGTGGAAAATCTTCATATTCACTATCAAGGCTATGTTCAGTGAGTCTCCTTTATCCATGCTGAGGCTGCTCACAGTTAGCTGGGGTAGAATTGGCCTTGCTCTGTGTCCTCACCACCCAGAGTAGGTGACATCTGTTGCAAATCCCCTGCTTTGCCTCAGGAGCCCTGGTTATGGCAGACAAACCGTAAGCACTTCCTGTACAGGGTGATAAGTGACAGCCTGAGTCTCCAAACTTGCCCCACACAAGCACGACTGCCCAGCCTCCTGCTCTGGGCCTGGCGTCCCTAAGGCCCTGGTGGGGAAATCTGGCTACTTGCTTTTTTTGAACAAAACAGCATCCACATATTTATCCTTATCTTGAATGTTTCTACTTTCTTTTTTCAAAATAATTATTCTACCTTTTCACATTATAAAGGTAAGACATTTATTATGCAAAATGTAGAAAATCCAGTTAAGTAGAAAGATTTTTAAAAACCACACTTCCCACAATTTTAACATTTGAAGTATTTTATTTCCTTTTATCAAATGCATTTTTACATAGTCTTACTGTATATGTAATTTTATGATCTGCCTTTGCACTTAACATAATAACAACATATTACTTACAAACCTTGTTTTTTCTTTCCTTAAAAATGTTAAAAATATTTAAGTGGGTAATACATAAGCATAATACAAAATTCAGAAGGTATAGGAGGAAATACACAGATACATAACATTTTTTAACTATAATTTTCTGTTCTCAGAGGCAACTTCTGATACTCCCCTTCTAGAGACATTTTATTTTTATATGGATTTACATGTATATGCATGCTCCTTTTCTTAAAAAAATTAAGACACTGTTCTGTACTTATTTAGCACCATACGTGAGGATTGTTCCACAGCAGTACATGTCTCATTCTGTTTAAGTGATTTTGAGATCTTAAAGTAGATTTCATAACTGAAGAAATAAATTATTTTTTATAAATGTCTACACCTGTGTGACCATTGCACGGATGAAGATGTGGAACATTTCCATCACCTCAGAAAGTTCCCTGGTGCCCTTTCCAATCATTACCTTTCTCCACTGAAATCACTATTCTGGTTTCTATCACTGAAAAATCAGTTTTGCTTATTCTTAAACTTTACATATATATATAATGAAGTGTGATATATTTATATAATGGGATACTATCAGTAATAAAAAGAACATACCACAAAAAAATATCTTCTGCTCAACATAATGTTTTTGAGATTCATCCATGTCACTTTATATATCAGGAGCATGTTTTCCATTGTTAAGTAATAGTCCACTGCATGAATACACCACAATCTCTTGGTCCATTCTCCGGTTAGTAAGACATTTGGGTTGTTTTTAGTTTGGGCTAATACAAGAGAGACAATCTCATAGGCCGTGCGTTCAGAAGCCTGTCTTTCTAGGTCCAGTACATTTTGGCCAGGGAGTGGGGTCACACACTCTCTGGGTAGTTGATCAGCCTGGAGAATTGCCTCCTAGTTTAGGCAAACACCCAACAAGAGCTCCATTCTAACTACTCCTTCCTGCTGGAGTAGAACGTTCCAGATCTTGAGACAGGGAAGAGGATATGCCTGGAACATAGTGATGATAACTACAGAATGTCAAAATGGTCCCTGCTGGGCGACGTTGGAGAAGGCTATAACTGCATTGAAAGTGCACAACTCTATCCCCTATATCAAGAATGCAAGGAATTAATCAGGAAGGCAGACAGTTTTGTGGAACCAGGCCTGGCATCCATTACATATTTGTCTAAATATTTTATTCATATCTTAACTATTTAAAAATATTAAAACATTTAAAAACTTTAATAACTGAAGGTGGCAAACTGTTTAAAATAAGTGTTTTATCCTCTTTACCTTGATAAGTGTTATCTTTATAATGGAAAAAATAAAAAACATTGTGAAATGGTTTTTGTATGACTAAAAATCAGCAACATACCAAAGCAATGGAGTTTAATAATTATTGTGCAGGTCTGGTTGTTTTGTTGATTTACTGATGACAATTAAATAAGAACAAAGATATATATATATATATATGTATATATAAAATTCATAATTTACTTATTTATTCCATACAATTTTATTTTCTTGCTTCTGTTTCCACGAAATCACTAATTATAATTGATATTTTTCACTTCATTTGTAGCCAGTGGCAATATTAATCTGTCAACAAACTACAGCCAGTGGACCAAGTGCAGCCTGGGCTTTGTGTGGCCCTAGGAATTCAGAATGGTTTTTACATTTTAAAGGGTTATAAAAATAAAAAAGAATATGTGACAGAGACCTTAAGCCCCACAAATCTTTAAATATTTACTATCTGGTCCTTTACAAAGAAGTTTGCTGACCTGTAAAGTGATGCTACTCAGACAGATGGTAACTATACTTACCACAGTGAGCATTTTATGTATAAAATGTATATAAATGATGAATCACTAAGTTGTTCACCTGAAACCAATATAAATTGTATGTACACTATATTTCAGTTTTAAAAAAGAAGTCAATAAAAAGAGGTTAAAAAAACACAATGCGATACACTTCACATTCACTGGGATGGCAACTATTAAAAAATGTGTGAATGAGGAGGTGGAGAAACTGGAACCCATGTGCACTGTTGATGGGAATGTAAAATGGTGCAGCTGCATATGGAAAACAATGTGGCAGTTACTCCAAACATTAAAAATAAAATTACCATATGATCCATCAATTCTGCTTCTGGGTATATACCCAAAAGAGTTGGAAGCAAGGTCTCAATGATATATATGTACAACTATGTTCATAGCAGCGTTATCACAATAGCCAAAAGGTAGTAGCAACCCAAAGCCCACTGGCAGATGGAGAGACAAGTGAATGTGGTCTGTGCACACAATGGAATATTATTCATCCTTTAAAAAGAAGGAAATTCTGGTACATGCTCAAACAGGGATGAACCTTGAGGACTTTATGCTCAGTGAAATAAGCCAGATACGAAAGGACAAATACTGTATGATTCCATTCCTATGAGGCACCTAGAGTCATCAAATTCATAGAGACAGAAAGCAGAATGGTGATTTCTAGGGACTGGGGGAAGGGGAGAGAGGAGAGTTCATGTTTAATGGGTACAGAGCTCTAGTTTGGGATGAAAAAGGTCTGCAGATGGCTGGTGGTGATGGCTGTCCAGCAGTGTGGATGCACGCAGTGTCACGGAGCTGTACAATTAAAATGGTGAGGATGGTAGATTTTATGTTGCATATTTAACTGCAATTTTTTTTCAAAATAACTGTTGCCATTAAAAAAAATAAATAAATAAAATAAAGTAATGTTACTCAAAACATGCCCTGAGGTCCAGTCTGTGGGCTTTTTGCTATCAGTCTGCAATGAGATAAACAGCCTGTGTCAAAACCAAAAGCATCTACATCCCTGAGCACACCGTTTTAGCTGAGTGGACTTTCAATGGCAAGACTTTCTCAGTGAAGGAAGCAGTTTGATTACATTCTAACGTGTGCTTCTTATCTCTTGGTGGCCCAGCAGGAGTAGAAATAACCCAAGGAATTAGAAAAAAAAAGGGTGACTGTGTTCAAAGTGTTCAAAATTTATTTCAAGGGTAAACTGAAGCAAATGTAAGAAATTTAAAATGAAAGTTATATTTCATGTCTTTAGAAGTTATTCTTCTAAAACACTAAAAATTACCTATTAAGATTAAAATACAGCATTAAAAATGAACAAATATTGCATCTGAAAATCAAATTTACTTAAAGTTTACATTTACTTTTTGAAAATTTGTCATTACATATTTTTCAAAAAATAAATTTATTGTAATTAATTCAAAAACCACCTAATTGACAATGTAAAGAATTGATGTTACAAGGCAAGCATGATACAACTAGACCTACACATAGGAAAATTGAAAAATACAGATGGTTTACTATTTTTAAATGTTCTTAAACCACCATGTGCAACTGTTGTGAGTACCACACTAGCTTTTTAGTACCTTTGGAATCATGAATTGAAAGGCAAGAATACAGACACTGAGGACTAGGCAAAACTCTACTGCTATTTATGTTACCTGAGAGGAAGAATTTAACAAATTTAAAACTCTGTCTTGTCTTTTACCTAAGCACCTTGCAACGCAAACCTTACCTCCACTCCAAGGCAGTCCACAAACTGCCCACTATTTGGTCCCGTTCATCCTTTGTTTGGAGGACATAAGGCTAGATGTGCAGAGAGGCATTTCCCTGGGGCTGAACAGTGCAAGTCCCCAGAGTGGATATTTAGGGTAACAGGTTATATTGTCCTAGCCCTGAAAACTGGATCCTGAGTGACAGAGATGCCCAGGTGTTCATCGGTAAGCACATGTTTGTGATATGCAGGGTGCTCGAAAGTACAAGATCCAGGTAGGGGCCCTTCTGCCTGGTTCTGAGGGAAGTACTGAATGGAACAGTCTCATATTGTCCTCCCATATAGCTAAGCTGTGGTACATAAAATGTGTGTATTACTGCACGAAATGATTGTGTGTGTTAGTTAAAGCTGTAAAAGCCTTTCCGATTGACTCTGTGACATACACAATGGAATAAGATGTATGTTCAATTCTGGTTTGGGAGAATAAAAACTGATTGCCAGTCTATATCCAAATCTGAGAAATGCTGAATTAAGCAAAGTTAAACAGATTTCTTTACGGCAGGACTTCTCAGAGCCTTTAATAAATGAATGTGAATTGCAACTTTCCAAGAGGGAGATACAACATGCAGTATTTTTCAAAATTATCTGACAACCAAAACATTTTTTGCAAAGTTTTATTAATATCTCACAGACGCATTTTCAGAGATCCCGAGCTGCCCTAGACCATCTCCACTAGGACGGAGTGGAAACCCTAAAGGCAGGGCTAGGACAGTAATTGTAGAATCTAATGATTCCCAAGATAATAGATAAAATCTTCCTCAACATCTATAGATGGCTCCACTATGTATATGACATGGGTCTTAGGTGGTGAGCAACAGTCTCAAATTCCCGGAATTCAGTGGCTTGGCGCTGCATTCACATTGCTGCCATGGCACCTTAGTGCAGGGTCCAAGTTCAATGCCTCGCATCTGGACTGTGTCGCCGTGGCAGTGAGTCTGATGCCAGAGAATCCTTTATTCGGGCAACCAGTGGACGACCCCAGCGCACCTCCAACTGCCTAAATCCTTCCAGGCTCCAGAGAATTCACTCCACAGAGCCTTCCTCAGCTCTGGGGCCCTGGTCACTTCCCCCTCGCGGATCCTCTGACCCAGGCTGCCCAATTTGGCCAATGCACTGACCTGAACCAGGCTGCAACCTCCTCAAGGCAAGGACTCTGCGTTATTCACATTATTTGAGGCCCCAGGGCAGAATGAAATAAAAATTTGTGAATGACAGTGATGCCAGAGATGATGCTTCTGACTGTGACATAATTTTCACCAAATAACCCTCAAGGACCCTCAAGCCATTCATTTGACGATGGATACCAACCCATAATATACTCTTTCATGTGAGATTAAATGATGTGAGATACTACATGTGCAAGTGCTTCATAAATGGTATGTCTTCAAACCAACAAATGATTGTTATTAATAAATCTCCATTGCCCTGACCAGTGATTGGTCCATTTCTAATGACCCTTAACCTTTGATTGGTATTTTCAGTAACCGAGCCCCACCCATTTGCCCCACCCACTAGCTAGTGCATCACAGTGTTGGTCTTATCAGGAGTCCACAGTTTGGTAGCCCAGCCACCAGTTCCACTGTTCTAGATGCCCACAGTCCGTCAGCCTCGTGTTTTTCTGATGCCCTGGCATCTTTATGTGGAGCATTGGAGATGGTTCTTAAAGTAGTGGAGAGCCAGCTTGAACTGGATCTGAGCGTTGGTGTTGGCCCGGTATGCACTGTAGGACTTCTCCAGGGCAGCCAGATCTGGGTCCACCACTGAAGAACGGGGCTGGTGACCTATGATCACTTCTGGGCATGACCCCACGAGCAAGCTCCCGAGCCCATCGATAAAGAATTCTACCAAGACAGGGAGAGCATAAGAGGGAAATGTGAGTCTCAGCCAGAAAGCCAGGGTCATTCTGGGTCTGGGAAGAGAGCTGGGGGAGGGGACATGGTTTATACCCATGGGGCGGTTTGGCCCCATGTGAAACCACCTGCCAAGGCTGAGTTGGAAGGAAGCAAATAAGCTTGTTTCTCAGAGATGTTAGCAAGGCAGAGAGACACAGATTAGTTCTCCAGCTGGACACAACCGTGGACTCCAGGACTGAGGGAATAAGGTGAGAGTGCTGTTAACCAGTCATAGTTAAGTAGAAAAGGGTTTCTAGAAACTGTGACTAAGAAGCAAGGTAAGGAAAGAGGGAAGTGACAGAGCTGCAGGGACAGGAAGGGGGAGGGTGTTAGAAGGGCAGGAGCAGCCAATGGAGATTAGAAGTCAAAGAGAGGAGAAGGTGGGAGGCAGGAGAAACCATGAGCTCCGAGCTTGTGGGGAAGGAGCAGGACCCTCTGTTGCCAGGCCAGTGACCCAATCAGTGGCACACAGCCCTTGGAAAAAACAAAGTTCTGAGGTTGGTTCACAGCCCAGCTCCCCTTCTCACTCTCCAGCCTCCCCACCTGAGTGAGCCACTCTTTGCAGGCGGGGATCGAAGCCAACTCTTTGGAGTTGCTCTGTGTGGGCCAGGAAGAAGTTGACAACACCACTGGTCACCACGCAGCTGGGGAAGCCATCCAGGGGCCGGAAAGATCCTGGCCTCCGGTGAAGACAGTCCCCACTCTCACTCTGCTCCAGCAACAGCTTAAACTGGAACACATTTCCCAGCACACTGCCGCCTACCTGGCCAGTGGACAAAGAACCCATGTTAGAGAATATACATCAACATCCATGGTGCCTCTGCCAGGAAGCCTTACTGGATTGAACATCAGTTACAACAAGAATCATGCTCTTTCTCTATCTACCCTTCATACTACTCCTCAGTTACTCTCTTTGCTGTTGTGGCCACAGCCTTTGCATATTACTGCCCGGGTCCTTTGATCTGTCCTTTCCTATTACCCCAGAAAATCTCCTTGGTGGGACAGAAAGCACTCACACCAAGTCCAAAGGGCAGACAACTTCTCTGCTCTGCTTACCCTGCAGCAAGCTCACTCTTTCCAGAGAAAGGTGACTCACTCCTGACTTTGGGTGCAGGAAGAAGCAGCCTGCAGGTGCAGTTGCCTGTACACGGAGTGTCCGCTGTGGGACTCCTTGCAGTGGGCCAGGTCTCAAGCTGTCTTCCTCCCACCCTCTGCTCCTGGCTCACCTCCCTGAGCTGCCCTGCCCATGCCACATGGGAGATACGTGCATTTCCATGTGTGAGTCTGAGCAAAACAGGACAAGCAATGCATCTATTCTTGAACTATCACAGTCACCTAGGCACAGTAAAGTCTGCGAACTGTCCCACATCACCTGTTCTGTCCTGTCCTTTTAGTAAATGAATTGAGTTTTAAGTGGTCTTAATTAAGATATAACCACTACCCCACTAAAGAGAGGAGAGTGTGTGAGAGACTTCCCCCCTCCCTGGCAAAGTTTGACTATGCGCGTTTAAGTCCTGGCTGAAGGCATTATGATTTAAAAGGATGTCTGCACCTTCTCGATCACATTCTTAAAAGAAAATCACTTGTACTCCACTTCTGCTCCCCCGCTTTCTTCTGGCCATGCACGCAAGAGCCACGGGATGGCAGAGCAACCAGGAAAGAAAGTTGGTCCTGGGTGACCCTGAAAGCAGTCAAGTTCCAGCTTGGATTTTTATCCCAGAGGGAACTACCCCTTCTACCCCATTGATCCTGTTGTGATCTGGTCTCTAGAAGAGCAGTCAAGAGATATTTTAGTCAGTCCAGCTGCTTTGGGGACGGTCTACCTGGAGTAGGATTTAACTGTGGTCACAGTGCCACTTAATGTATGAACTCATTTTCTTTCTTTTTTAACAGCTTTATTGAGATATCTTTGACACATTAAAATGGTATAATTTAAGGTGTACAGCTTGATGTTTTGATATATATATACATTGTGAAAAGATCATGATAAGCTAATTAACATATCCACCACTTCTACAGTTCCCATTCTATGTGTGCATGTGGTGACATTTAAAATCTATCCTCTCTGCAAATTTCAAGAATACAACACAGTACTATTAATTAGCATCACGTTTTGTTTCTCTTTTCTATGTATCAATTGATGTTTAATGTTTTGATAGGAACCAAGAGCAGGCTGCCCCCAAAATGTGACACTTTGGCACTTTGATGACTTTGAATCAAAGCGACTGGAGAAACAGCTGGTCCGAGAAGGATACTCTGATCCTCCTCTGTGCCCCCCTGAAACCAGGAAATGAATCTCCCAGGTGAAGAGTGCACTCCCTGCACTTGGAGGTAAAGAGACATCCTTATCTACAGAGAGGGAATTTGGAGCCAAGAACATTGCGTAAACAAGTCTTGTTATTTTTTTACTCATTTACTGCCTCAGCCCAAATGCCGTTTGGAATTCCTTACTAATTGAAGCAGCCAAACCTAAATTTTCTTTGTCCTGTCAGTTCTTTGCATATTTATTGTCTCTATGTCTAAAATGTATAAAAACTGCCTGTCTTGATCATTTCTTGGGGTCTCAATTTCTTTCTTTATTGGGCCTCTGCACTTACATGATTAAACTTTGTTTTTTTTTTCTCCTGTTAATCTGTCTCATGTATTCTTAGACCAGCTAGAAGAACCTTGAAGGGTAGACAAAAATTCTTCCTCCCCGATATTTGCATTATTTTCCGTTTTAAAAAATGTCATTGGAGCCATGTGCTTTTAAAGCTTTGTACCATTTCCATTTTTCTAAATGTTGTGTCGCAGACCCAGAGCACTGCTCTCTCATCTCACACCAGCCTGGGGAGAAGTTAGAAGTGATTTGTGAAGTCACCATTTTAAACATGCAACAATGGTGGGCAGGCAGGGGTGGCTGCAGTTGGTGTAGTCGATTCAAAGAAAAGCCAGTATGGAGGCAGAAGAGGACTGGCTCATGTCCTGACTCCTGGTGTGAGGCCCTCAGCCCCAGAGCTCTGCTGCTGACTTCTCTCCTGAAAGCCGCACTCACTCCCCAGCTTGCTCTCTCACACACTCTCCTCTCTTCTCTCTCCTTTTCCCTCTCTTGGCTGTTTCTACGGGGGGTAAAACTGGCAACCCTCCCTTACCACATCCAGCTCGCTGTTCTCCAGCACATCCACCAGCACTTCAATCTTGGTCTTTTCGTTGAAGAGAAAGTCGTCATCCACCCAGAGAACGTATTTGGTGGTGACCTGAGATATGGCCAGGTTCCTACCAGCAAACCAGCCCTGTAGGTGGAATAGGGCTGGATCAGTGGTTGCTAGCCCTGGCTACAAATTAGAACCACCAGAGAGCCTTTTAAATTCCCAAGAGCCAGGGTGCACCCCAAACAGTGGTTGAGTACCCCTGGGTGAAAGGGAGTCCATATCTCAGAGACATGGAAGAGGGACAGGGACTCTTGGATCAAAGACTGAGGCAGAGAAAGACTAGACGGCCCTTCCTGGGCCCTGTGGCCAGTATGGATTGATTGAAGCCCTTTTCCACCTGACAACATCTCTGTGGCTCCCCTTCCATTTCCCCTTATGATGCCTGGAAGATGTTGGAGGGTGGGGAGCTCTGGTAAGTATAAGGTTTATTTCCTTCGGTGTGCCCTTGAAGGAAGGTGTGTGTGTGGGGGACAGACAGGTAGAAAGGGACACTCCAGCTTGGGTGGAATCGTAGGGATGAGGGGCTTCTCTGTGGTTGGAATCCTTAGGACCTTTGCACCTTGGGTTCCTTAGAAGGGCCTCAATTTCCACACCAAATGTGAGGAAATGTGGACTGATCGGTCTGTTTGTGTAGAAAATTTTCTGATTTCTCTGTGAATTTGAAGTCAGCAAGGGGCCTCAGAGGAGAGTCCTACCCCCTCCACTCCAAGATCCTACTTCCTTGGGAAAGCCACCCAAGAAGCCCCATTCAGGGTACACCTGAAACTCTGAGGCCCTCTTGTCTTGTGACGCAGCTGTTTCCCATCTTGGAGGGACATACCTTCCCAAAGGGCATGGTGTAATACTCGACGTGGCTATCATTAATTTTCATGGGCTCCTTGCTGTCATCAGCTACAATCACGGTCAAATCTGGGTAATACATACGAAGACTCTGGAGCATGGTCATGAGCTTGTGGGGACGGAGGAAAGTCTTGGTGGCGACCGTCACCAGGTCTCTCAGCTTCCTCTCTGGGCAAGAAAGGATGGGTGTCAGAGCTCTGTGTTTGGAGATGCCTCACTGTCTCGACTTGTGCTGTTCTGATGCTTTCTTTATGCTATGACCTCTCAATATTTGTGGGCCTCATGCCTCTTGCTCATGTCAGTGCTTAACAGGAGTTTATTAGTTGGATTAGAAAATAAGTATATTTAAAATACACCCAGTTTGTTGAGATTTTATCTGTCTTCTATTCCAGAGTTTCTTTTCCTGGTTCTGTTGGCTCCCCTATACCATTTCCTCTTGTCTATGTGGATGTTTCATTTTATGCCTGTCGGCCCTTTGCTTGCACCTGGCCTTCATGTTGATACTAAGAGTTTAGATACACCCAGCTTTGCCCATCAAGAGGTTTAAGATGGTGGTCCCCAGGGCCCAGGAAGAGGAGAAAAGACCCAAGGGACTTGAGACCTGCCCTTGTCATCAGCTGCCCTCTAAGAGAGAAAACTAGTTGGTTTATACCCACAGGGAGACATGAGAGGAGATAGGTCTACTTGGAGACTGGAAAGCCAGGACCAATAACCAGCAAAGAAATTGAATTGGTAATCAAAAAACTACCTAAGAACAAAATGCCTGAACCAGATGGTTTCACTGCTGAATTTTATCAAACATTTACTGAAGACCTAATACCCATCCTCCTTAAAGTTTTCCAAAAAGTAGAAGAGGAGGGAATACCCCCAAACTCATTCTATGAGACCAACATCACTCTAATACCAAAACCAGGCAAAGACACCACAAAAAAAGAAAATTACAGACCAATATCCCTGATGAACATAGATGCAAAAGTACTCAACAAGGTATCACCAAACCGAATTCAAAAAATACATCAAGAAGATCATACACCATGATCAAGTGGGATTCATCCCAGGGATGCAAGGATGGTACAACATTCGAAAATCCATCAACATCATCCACCACATCAACAAAAAGGACAAAAACCACATGATCATCTCCATAGATGCTGAAAAAGTATTTGACAAAATTCAACATCCATTCATGATAAAAACTCTCAACAAAATGGGTATAGAGGGCAAGTACCTCAACATAATAAAGGCTATATATGACAAACACACAGCCAACATTATACCTAACAGCGAGAAGCTGAAAGCTTTTCCTTTAAGATCCGGAACAAGACAAGGATGCCACTCTCCCCACTTTGATTCAACATAGTTCTGGAGGTCTAGCCACAGCAATCAGACAACACAAAGAAATAAAAGGCATCCAGATTGGCAAGGAAGAAGTCAAACTGTCCCTGTTTGCAGATTACATGATATTGTACATAAAAAACCCTAAAGACTCCACTCCAAAACTACTAGAACTGATATCTGAATTCAAAAAAGTTGCAGGATACAAAACTAATACACAGAAATCTGTTGCACTCCTGTACACTAACGATGAACTAGCAGAAAAAGAAATCAGGAAAACAATTCCATTCACAACTGCATCAAAATGGATAAAATACCTAGGAATAAACTTAACCAAGGAAGTGAAAGACCTATACCTTGAAAACTATAAGACACTCTTAAGAGAAATTAAAGAGGACACTAATAAATGGAAATTCATCCCACGCTCTTGGCTAGGAAGAATTAATATTGTCAAAATGGCCATCCTGCCTAAAGAAATCTACAGATTCAATGCAACCCCTATCAAAATGCCTATAGTATTCTTCAATGAACTAGAGCAAATACTTCTAAAATTCATACGGAGCCACAAAAGACCCCGAATAGCCAAAGCAATCCTGAGAAGGAAGAATAAAGCAGGCAGAATTACGCTCCCTGACTTCAAGCTCTACTACAAAGCTGCAGTAATCAAGACAGTTTGGTACTGGCACAAGAA
Organism: Smutsia gigantea; assembly: GCA_032199065.1. Lineage (NCBI taxonomy): Eukaryota > Metazoa > Chordata > Mammalia > Pholidota > Manidae > Smutsia > Smutsia gigantea. Next base: position 32,069 of record JAVSCE010015414.1, read on the forward strand.
CAGACCCATAGAACAGTGGAACAGACTAGAGAGGCCAGATATAAACCCAAGCATATATGGTCAATTAATATACAATAAAGGAGCCATGGATATGCAATGGGGAAATGACAGCCTCTTTAACAGCTGGTGTTGGCAAAACTGGACAGCTGCATGTAAGGGAATGAAACTGGATTACTGTCTAACCCCATACACAAAAGTAAACTCAAAATGGATCAAAGACCTGAATGTAAGTCATGAAACCATAAAACTCTTAGAAAAAATATAGGCAAAAATCTCTTGGACATAAACATGAGCAACTTCTTCATGAACATATCTCCCCAGGCAAGGGAAACAAAAGCAAAAATGAACGAATGGGACTACATCAAACTAAAAAGCTTCTGTACAGCAAAGGATAACATCAGTAGAACAAAAAGACATCCTACACTATGGGAGAATATATTCATAAATGACATATCTGATAAGGGGTTGACATCCAAATTATATAAAGAGCTCACATACCTCAACAAACAAAAAGCAAATAAGCCAATTAAAAATGGGCAGAGGAACTGAACAGACACTTCTCCAAAGAAGAAATTCAGATGACCAACAGGCACATGAAAAGATGCTCTGCATCAGTAGTCATCAGAGAAATGCAAATTAAAACCACAATGAGATATCACCTCACACCAGTTAGGATGGCCGCCATCCAAAAGACAAACAACAACAAATGTTGGTGAGGATGTGGAGAAAGGGGAAACCCTCCTACACTGCTGGTGGGAATGTAAATTAGTACAACCATTGTGGAAAGCAGTATGGAGGTTCCTCAAAAAACTCAAAATAGAAATACCATTTGACCTGGGAATTCCACTCCCAGGAATTTACCCTAAGAATGCAGCAGCCCAGTTTGAAAAAGACATATGCACCCCTATGTTTATTGCAGCACTATTTACAATAGCCAAGAAATGGAAGGAACCTAAGTGTCCATCAGTAGAGGAATGGATAAAGAAGATGTGGTATATATACACAATGGAATATTATTCAGCCATAAGAAGAAAACAAATTCTACCATTTGCAACACATGGATGGAGCTAGCGCGTATTATGTTATGCTCAGTGAAATAAGCCAGGCAGGGCAAGACAAGTATCAAATAATTTCACACATATGTGGAGTATAAGAACAAAGAAAAAACTGAAGGAACACAACAGCAGCAGACTCATAGAACCCAAGAATGGACTAACAGTTACCAAAGGGAAAGGGACTGGGGAGGATGGGTGGGAAGGAAGGCATAAGGGGAAAAAAGGGCTATTACAATTAGCACACATAATGTAATGGGGGTGGGGTGGGGTGGGGGGATACAGGGAAGGCAGTATAACATAGAGAAGATAAGTAGTGATTCTATAACATCTTACTACGCTGATGGACAGTGACTGCAATGGGGTATGTGGTGGGGACTTGATAATAGGAGGAGTCTAGTAACCATAATGTTGTTCATGTAATTGTATATTAATAAAAGCAAAATAAAAAATAAAGGTTGGAGAAGGGACAATTTTTCTGTGGAAAAGACCTCATGATGGCAGAACTGGAATGGCTGGTATGTTTTTGGGGTTGAACCACCGCTTGTGGAGCCAGCACTAGCTGAGCGAGCTGTGGGAGGCATGCTAAAAGCCACACCCTACCTACTGTTTGTGGGTGAGTGTCCCACAGCTCCGCTGCAGAGCTGCTCTCTCAGAGTGACGAAGTTGAAAGTCATTCCAAACCTCCTTCTTAATCCAAGCCGCACCATTTCCCTAGCTCCCCTGGGTCTGAGGGAGTGCGGGAATCGTGAGCATGTCAAATGAATCTTCTCCTCCCTTTTCTTGTCTTAGGCAACAGGACAAATTTGGTTGTTTTGTTACAATAAAGAGACCCAGAGGTGTGACTCCCCATAGGATGTGTTTGAAGTAAGGACTCCTGTCCTGGTTGGTGGTGTGGCTTTCTGCTCTGTGATTCTTTATTTTTCCAAACACATAGCAAAGATAAAGAAAAATGCAAAGATATAGCCATGCTCAAAAATAGATAACATTTCTTCCCAAGAACAGAAATAAAAAGCAGCGAGCAGAGCTGGAGCTGGGGCCTGCTGCACTCAGGGATCAGAAGCAGCAGAGGAGGCAGGAGGCCAATACTGAGAGCTAACGGGTAAAAGGGTCTTGTAGTTTTTTGCTTGAAGACGTAGGCTGGAGCTAGGTCACAGACTCTCCATCCTTCACTGCCAGCTACCTGCTGGGCAAGAAGCCCAACCCAGCCATCATCCCTGCACACTGTTGGGTGCAAACAGAGATGATGCCTCTGCTCGGCCAGGACCTGTTCCCAGCCACCCTCAGGCCCAGCACCTGGCTCTTCAGTAACGCCAGAATCACCATGCGACAGGAACCTCAAGACTCCAGCATAAAAGGACTCCCAGAATCCAGGGTCCTGGGAGCAGAAGTACCTCTAAAGCCATGAGCTGGAAGGAGTCAGGAAAGAGAGAGGGAGAGAGGAGAAAACAAAACAGACAAGCAAGCCGAAGCCTCCTCCTCAACATGAGCTCAACAATGACAATTACAAAACATTTGGAGAAAATGAGTATGAAGAACAACAGCCACAAATCTACTGAGTACAGATGAACACACTCCAGGTAACCTGAAAGTAACAGAGAAATCTGAAAATGATTTGAAATGAAAATGTTTAAAGTGGTAGATAACAAGATCACACATATGAAAAGAAAATATGAAACAAAGGCATAAATGGAATGAGAGTATTTGGGTATGAAAACAACTAAAGTTATCAAAGATAAAAAGAACCAAAAGAGGGCAGGACTTCAGATGTATTAAAGTGTTTTAGAAAGCCTAAAAGAATGTCAAACAACTTAAGACAAAAAATTTGTGATTGCACATCAAGTGGATAATTTCATAGAAACATTTAAAAAACTGACTCAGTGTACATACAAATCAATAACTATTAAAAGACACAGAATTGGGAGGAGCCGGGAAGATGGCAGCATGAGCAGGGCGGCGGAAATCTCCTCCCAAAACCAAATATATTTATGAAAATACAGCAAATACAACTATTCCTAAAAGAGAGACCAGAAGATACAGAACGACACCAGCCTGCAGCTACGCCTGAGAGGACTCGGCACCCTGCGAGGCGGGTAAGATACGGGGCCATGACCCGGTGGGACCCGAACACTCCCTCACCCCAGCACACCGGTGGGAAGAGAGGATTCAGAGCAGGGAGGGAGTGGAAGCACAGGGCCGCCAAATAACCAGTCCGGGTGATCTGCGCTGGGAGCACTGACACACTTCACGCGGTGTATTGGAGATTGGAGAGACAGAGGTGCAGATTCCAAGATGGCAGGTCCACCCAGAGAGTTCCCCAGGACAAAAGAAAAGTGCACGCTTTTTTAGGGGTCTTAAAGAGACGGGCCCAATGGAGGGGCAGGATCGTCCCAGCGCACTCAGCCAAGCAGGCTGGGAGTCCTGGGGAATTTTGGTCCCCTTGGACTGTGGCTGGGAAAAGCAGTTGCACGGAGACTTTCCACAGAAATCAGCAGCCTCCTATTCATTCGCTCCCCAGCCAGAGTCACAAAGGGCCCTGTGGAGCAGCATGGCTGTGGAATAGTGAAGCAGCAGCACCACCTGCAGGATTGTCACAGAAACTACACTGGCAGGGGTTTTTTTTTCCTCTTTTTTCCCTTTCTTCTTTTTTTCTTTTTCTGACCACTTCTACCGCCATGAAAAGACAGAGGAATATGGTACAAACAAAGCTCACCCAGACAACCCCAGAGAGGGAGCCTGATGGGATAGACATGCACAATTTTCCTGAAAAAGAATTCAGAAAAAAAGTCATAACCATACTGCTGGATCTACAGAGAAATATGCAAGAGCTAAGGGAGGAAGTGAGGGAAGTGAGGAAAGACAATGCAGAGATGAGACAAGCGATCGACGGGCGTTGCAGCAGACTGGACGAGATGTAAGAGACTGTTAATGGAATAGAAATCAGAGAACAGGAATACAGAGAAGCTGAGGCAGAGAGAGACCAAAGTATCTCTAGTAATGAAGAATTTAAAGAGAACTGTGTGACCGATCCAAATGGAACAATATTCGCATTATAGGAATACCAGAGGAAGAAGACACAGAAAAAGGGATAGAAAGTGTCTTTGAAGAAATAATTGCTGAAAACTTCCCCAGGCTGGGGAAGGAAACAGTCTCTCAAACCATGGAAGCCAACACAAGGGACCCAAGGAAGACAACACCAAGACACATAATAATTAAAATGGCAAAGATCAAAGATAAGGACAGAGTATTAAAGGCAGCTAGAGAGAGAAAAAAGATCACCTACGAAGGAAAATTCATCAGACTATCATCAGACTTCTCAACAGAAACCTTACAGCCCAGAAGAGAATGGCATGATATATTTAATGTAATGAAACAGAAGGGCCTTGAACCAAGAATATTGTATCCAGCACGATTATCATTTAAATTTGAGGGAGGGATTAAACAATTCCCAGACAAGCAAAAGCTGAGGGAATTTGCCTCCCATAAACCACCTCTTCAGGATATTTTAAAGGGACTGCTCTAGATGGAAGCACTCTTAAGGCTAAAAAGAGGTCACCAGAGAAAATAAAATCATAGCAAAGAAAGCAGACCATCCAAATACTAACTAAAGGCAAACAATAAAACACCTAGTATATAAAGAATGGAGGAGGAAGAATAAGAAGGGAGAGAAATAAAGAAACATCAGACTGTGTTTACAATAACTTAACAAGGAAGTTAAGTTAGACAGATAGTAGAGAAGCTCCTCTTGAACCTTTGGTAACCACGAATCTAAAGCCAGCAATGGCAATAAGTACACATCTATCGATAATCACCCTAAATGTAAATGGACTGAATGCACCAATCAAAAGACACAGAGTAACAGAATGGATAAAAAAGCAAGACCCATCTATATGCTGCTTACAAGAGACTTACCTCAAACCCAAAGATATACACAGACTAAAGGTGAAGGGATGGAAAAAGATATTTCATGCAAACAACAAGGAGAGAAAAGCAGGTGTTGCAGTACTTGTATCAGACAAAACAGACTTCAAAACGAAGAAAGTAGCAAGAAATAAAGAAGGACATTACATAATGATAAAGGGGTCAGTCCAACAAGAGGATATAACCATTTTAAATATATATGCACCCAACACAGGAGCGCCAGCATATGTGAAACAAATACTAACAGAATTAAAGGAGGAAATAAAAAGCAATGCATTCATCTTAGGAGACTTCAACACACCACTCATTCCAAAGGACAGATCAATCAGACAGAAAATAAGTAAAGACACAGAGGCACTGAACAACACACTAGAACAGATGGACCTAACAGACATCTACAGAACTCTACACCCAAAAGCAACAGGATACACATTCTTCTCAAGTGCACATGGAACATTTTCCAGAATAGACCACATACTAGGCCACAAAAAGAACCTCAGTAAATTTAAAAATATTGAAATTCTACCAACCAACTTCTCAGATCACAAAGGTATAAAACTAGAAATAAATTTTAGAAAGAAAACAAAAAGGCTCACAAATACATGGAGACTTAACAACATTCTCCTAATTAATCAATGGGTTAACGACCAAATCAAAACAGAAATCAAAGAATATATGGAGACTAATGACCACAACAACACAAAGCCACAACTTCTGTGGGACGCAGCAAAGGCAGTTCTAAGAGGAAAGTATATTGCAATCCAGGCCTATTTAAAGAAGGAACAACATTCCCAAATGAATAGTCTAAAGACACAATTACTGAAATTGGAAAAAGAAGAACAAATGAGGCCCAAAGTCACCAGAAGGAGGGACATAATAAAGATCAGAGAAGAAGTAAATAAAATTGAGAAGAATAAAACAATAGAAAAAAATCAATGAAACCAAGAGCTGGTTCTTTGAAAAAATAAACAAAATAGATAAACCCTTAGCCAGACTCATTAAGAGAAAAAGAGAATCTACACACATAAACACAATCAGAAATGAGAAAGGAAAAATCACGACGGACCCCACAGAAATACAAAGAATTATAAGAGAATATTAAGAGAATCTATATGCTAACAAGCTGGAAAACCTAGAAGAAATGGACAACTTCTTAGAAAAATACAACCTTCCAAGACTGACCAAGCAAGAAACAGAAAAACTAAACAGACCAATCACCAGCAACGAAATTGAATTGGTCATCAAAAAACTACCCAAGAATAAAGACACAGAATAGATATTCTAAAATTTCTCCCTTTTCTCTCACTCCTTCCTATTCACATTCCCACCTCTAAGCCCTAGCCACCTCCCCACCAACTTAGACAAGAACAAAAAACAAAACAAAACAAGGACTAGGTAAGTTTTAACAAAGCTTCAAGGGACATGTAATTCCTATTTTAGTACAGTTCATTTCAGAAAACAGTTTAAAAAAGAAAAGCTACCCAATGTATTTTATGAGATTTATAGAATACTGATAACCAAACTAGTCAAGGACATTCCAGGAAAAGACAATCTCAGTTTTAAATACAAATTCAAGAATCCTCAATAAAATAGCAAATTTGATTCAGCATTTAATCAAATAATGCATTGAAATTAAGATGGATTTATTCCAGAAATGCGAGGATATTTCAACAGCAGAAAATCAATGTAAATCACTGCAGGAGCCCAATTAAAGGAGAAAAAATATTTCAGAAGATGCAGACAAATTATTTGACAAAATTCAATACCCATTCATAAGAAAAACTTTTAGAAAATAGAAAGTAGAAACAGCAAAACTCTTAGCAGTAGAAATAGATGATAATAAGGAAAACTTCATGCCCTGATACATCTACCACACAGAAAATATTGATGGTGTAACATTAGAATATTCAGGTACAAGCAAAACTACATGCTACCACTGCTGCCATTCAACACTGCCCTGAAAGTTTTAGCCAAAGGCATTAAGATAAAGCAACAAATTATAAGAATCAGAAAGGAAGAAACAAAAATCATCATTATTTATCTAAGAGACTCTATATGTAAAAAGTCATTGCTAATCAGAATGCAACAAGAATGCTGTTTTTAAGTTCAACATTCAAAAATCACTAAGATCCTGTATACCAGCAACAACTTGAGCAAAACATAGTAGGAAAAAAACCCAATTCACAATAAAAACTGTAAAGTACCTAAAATTAAATCCTTTAAAATATGTGCAATTCCTTTACAAATAAAATTACAAAATAAATGATTAAGGAACCTGTACAGAGACTGTAACATGGAAACTATAACATGGAGAGATATACCAGATTTATGGGTAGGATCATTTAACTTTCTAAAGTTGTCAATTCATCTCTAATTTAAAAATTCTATGATAGTCTAATCAAAATCTCAAGGGATTTTAGAGTATCTTGATGAGCTGATCCTAGAATTTTAATGAAAAAGTAAAAGACCGAAAAAGAGCTAAGACAATCTAGCTGATGTAGTACAGTCATCCTGAAGTACAGACTTAAGGCCACTGGATATAAAACCTATTATAAACTGTACTGAAATGTTATGAAATTTCCCCAAGGACAAACAGGTCAGTGCAACCCAACAAAGCCCAGATTCAGATCCCTGCATATACGGAAGGTGGCGCGTGACGGAGTAGCAATACAAGCTGGGAGGAGGGGGAGGGACAATATGCTATTAACATACAAGATATTAGATCCCCATCATATGCCACACATAAAAGTAACTTCTGTGTGGATCAAATATCTAAATGTGAAAAGTGAACGTGCAATTTAGGGAAAAAATACAGAATATCTTTATGGCTTTAATGTAGGGAAGAATTTCTTGAGCAAGACATAAAAAGCAAAAGGTGGAAAGAAAACAATGCATCAATTTTGCTACATTAAAGGACAAAGTGTTTATATAACAAAAGATCCAAGAAACAAACTCAAAAGGCAAGCCACAGACTTCTCTTAAAATGTCAGCATCTAGAACTTCATACCTACAGTGTGATCATCTTTATGAAGAGTTCAAAACCCCATAGACCACACAGTATGCTGTGTATGTGCGTGTATGAATAGAAATCTACATATTAAAGGTACAAAAACAAGAAAAGAAAGATACATTTGATCATGGTTGCTGGAGGAACAGAGGGGAATAAGAGTGTGGGAATTTCCATTTTATCTTTAAAACAAATCTGGAGCAAAAAAAAAAGTTTTTTTGTGAATTTCCTGTTTGTTTATTTTTGAGATAGTTATTGTGTTAAGCAAATATTTTAAAGCCTTCTCAGTAGGTATGCAATGCTATTGCTTTCAAATAATAATTTATATTTTGAATAGAATCTATTTAGATAGAATAGATTTTATTTTGAATCTCTAGGTAACAAATATACATATATATCTCCAAAGTTATACCGTGAAAACACTTCTTCCCAACCCTGTCTCAAATTACTTGGTCTCCTCCTAGGAGACAATCAGTATTACCAATTTCTTGTCCATTTTTCCATAATCAATCAACTAAGTACCTACATTCTTTGTTCCCTCTTTTTTCTTTGTTTTTTTTTACAGAAATGATAACTTACTCTTCATTCTCTTCTGTACCTTGCATACATCTTGGAAAGCATTTTGTATCTGTATAAAAAGTCTTCCTCCTCCTCTGCTTTCCTTTCCTCCTGCTGCATACCACTGCATGACTTTCATTACACATTATGGGCTACCCTGGATTGAACCAGGGCCTCCCACTTTTTCTTTTTGAACAAGTGCATCCCACTTAAGTAGCCTAGAAGAAAGGTCATTTCACACAGATGCAAGGATCTGTAGGACAACATCTAGAAGTGAAATTACTGGCCTAAAGAGTATACACATTTAAAATATTGATAGATTGTGCCAAACTGCCTCCAGCAAGTTTGTATCAGTTTAATCCCCACCAGCCATTTATAAGAATGCTTGTTTCCCCCACTTCTCATCCAGTACTTTTTGATATGAATTAGTTTTCACTTGTACTTTTCTTAGCGTGAGACTGAGCATATATTTGAATGGCTAGAAGTATTGCTGAACTTATTTTTTTGTGAATTGTGCATTTTCCCATTGGCTTATTGGGTGTTCTTACTGATTCATACAAGCTCTCTCAAGGCCTTTGACTTGAATGTTGAAAATATTTTTTCCCAGTGTGTCCTTTGTCATTTGACTTTGCTTATGGGGGGTTTCTGCTATAAAAACATTTAAAAATTTTTTTATTTTATGTTTTTAGTCTTTTCCTTATGGCTTCTGGGCTTTGTGTCATATTTAGAAAAGTCTTGTCCTCTAAGGTTATTTTTACAACTCCATGGTTTATTTATTTTTCTAGTTCTTAAAAAAAATTCAGATATTTGATCTATTTGGAATTTATCTTGGTATGAGCTGTAAGATAGATGCTAACTTTTTATCTTCAATAGCTACATGGATATCCCATATGACTTCTTAAATAATCCATCTTTTCTTTTTTAATTTGAAAGTCTACTTTTATCACATGCTAAAACTCCAGCATGTCTATTTCTGCATTTCCAAGCTGATTCTACTAACATATCTAGTCATGCTCCAGTACCACTTGGTTTTTGTTACTATTACTTATTAAAATGTTATACTTTGTTAGAGTTTTTTTTTCAAAATAAACACAACCGTAAAATAAATCAAACATAATTAAGCAACATTAGGAGAGTATTGCTTAATTTTTTTCCCTCCAAACAAAGCTTGTTGTCAGGAATCATATTGGAGCTGTCATTTTCATCAATTTGCCTCCATGCCAGAGAGAATCCCTTCTGAATTTCACTAGTAGCTCTACAGGATTCCACATGGGGCCTTACCTGGTCCAGGGTCATATAACTTGGGTATGACAGGATGGTGGATGGTCACTGGAAACTTGACCACAGAGGACTCGGACTCCAGACTCACTGGAGGGAAAAATAAGGTCAGGGTGGGCGGCACCGTGTCTGGGTCACTCTCCGCAGTCCCCCAAGGAAGCCGAGAAAGTGGGAGAGTGAAGGTTCCGTAGAGGATGCCTGACTGGGGTAAGAGTGAGGGCCCCATTGAGTCTATGGCATTTTGGCCCCAGACTTGCTGGGGCAACCTGCTTAATGTCTCCTAAATTCCTGTTTCTTCCCTGGTGAGAATCTGGTGAGGCGGGGTGGGCTTGGAATCAGAGGGTCTGATTAAGTGTGACTATGCCATGTATTATATGAAATACCTGCAGTAATCACTTAAATCTTCTCCAGCTACAAAACCAGGATAATACTCCCTGCCCTACATTACCTCACAGGGTCATTTTGTGAAAGGAAATGTTTGAAAAGCTAACGGTGGAGAGAATTCCTTTAGTTTGTGGTTATGGGTACTCCGTCCCACGGTTCATTTTCTCTGTTGGTGTCCTGGGAATGCATCCTGTGTAGCTAGTCAAGAGAAAAGGGTGACTTTAATTCACTCAGAAAGAGACGGGGGCTGCCCTGAAAAGTGGCAGGAATTGTGCCCCTGGGAATCCCTGGGTGGGTGGGGAGGAGACTGGGATGAGAGGATGGAGACAAAGCCACTGCCCTAGGGACTTGGAGTTCTGCCACCTCCCTCTTCCCTGTTAGTGCCCAAGGCAAGCTACTGATGCACAGACTGGCTCCCTCCCCTGCCGCCGCCCAAGTCTTCAGCTTTGGGAGCTGCACAGAATGGGGACCAGAAGTGGATGGTTTCCAGGTGCACAGCATGAGCCACCTGACCTCATATGGTGCCTGTTCTCCCCTTCAAGTCACTCTATGGGATCAATGGCAGCATAAGGATAGTACTGAGTACAGTAACCAGGAAGCTGGTGCCTTGGGTTAGAAACAAGGGCAAGGGAAGAGTCTTAAATGCAGAAGGATTTCCTGTGGGAGGGAGACTTTGAGCGGGCCTGGTGGTGTTCTCCAACTCCCTAAGCATTTTGCCACCTAAGGACAGGCTCTCACCCACATCCACCCTACGGAGCTGGTACACTGTGCTGGTGTATGTCATATGCTGGAGGATGAAATTCAGAAGCTTCCGGCTACTGGTTGAAATAGTCAGCTGCTTCTGGCCTCTGCCCTGCACCACACTGTCTGGAATGTCAGCGAGAGTGTTCAGTGTCCCCAGAGAAGCTGTCAGGGTGACCTATGGGGTGAGAAAGGAAGACGCTAAATGCAAGTAAAGGCACATACCCAGGATGGCCAGCAGAGGGCAGAGCACATAAAGGGGAGAGGAGAAGCCCCTGGGAGCTGCGGTCTGGCTTAGCAGAGAGCTGCTGCTCTAGCTGCACCAAAGGAAAATCAAGCCCTGGGCCCTGTGGTTCAAAGGTCACTTCTCAAAACATTCTGATTTCTTGGCTTGCAGTATCCCATTCTTCTGAGTTCATTCTTACTCCTGGTGGCTGGTCCTTTTGACTTCGTTTGCCAGCTCCTCCTCCTCTGTCTGACCTCCAAAGGGAGTTTTTCAGGGTTTGCTTCTGCGTCCTCTTCCCTTCCTATTCTATACCTTCTTGCTAGGGGATGCAGCTTTAAACGCTATTTGTATGCTGATGGTCTTAAAATTTAAGTCTCCAGCTCCTGTCTTGCTGAGATCTGACAGCCTGGTCGGTTGCTCTGTGAGGAAGATTCACGGGCAGCTCAAACTGTTATCTTCAGAAGTGAACTGTTAGTTCTTCTCTGTAAACCTGTTTTCTCGCCTCTCCCTGGTTCTCCTTGCCTCATGAATGGCACCTTCATCCACTCAACTATTCATGCTTCCAAGTGGAGCGCATTCCTGTCCTGCGTTTCCCTCACACCTACAGCCTGTCCCTTCTGCCACCCATATGGAGCTGGCATTTTGGTCCACTTCTCTCCATCCAGATTCTGCTCCCTAATGCTATCCTCTTCTGCACCAGCCAGTGATCTCTGGGAAAAGTAAACTGGATTATGTCACTCCTGCTGAAAACGCTTTAGTCAGTTGGCAGGTATTTTCTGAGATGCCAATTACAGGCACTGGAAAAATAGCCATGAAAAAGACAGATTCCCTGCCTTCAAGAAGCTTATATTCTAGTGGGAAAGAATGGCAATAAGCATATCATGACATATATAAGCAATTCAGGTACAGATAAGTGCCATGAGGAAGACACACAGAGTACTGAGACAAGCCTGAGGTGGGGGCTTTCCTCAGGAGGGCAGAAAAGCCTCTGCAGGGTGGAGCTGCTCTGCCAGTTCGCTCCCTCATCACCAGCTCCAACCTCTCTCTAGCAGGCAGAGGTGGGAAAATGAAAACTACAGTTTCCAGGCTCCTTTTTAGGTAGGGTTCTGGATATGGTTTACACCCCATACCTCAGAAATGCTTGCACAATGCCTTGATTTGGGGCTACGTTAGTGGGGAAGAAGGGCACGCCGCACAGAGCCAGCTTGCTGGCGCTAACCCTGACAGAGGCCACACGACATGGGAGCAGGAGCCGTGGCTGTGGCAGTGGCTTCCCCTTGAGGCACAATCAGCAGCGTCCATGGTGGGGCCGTTTTCTGGAAGTCCTCCCTGGAACTCCAGCGAACTCCTAGGGCTGGAAAAATCCTGCCTTCTATGGGCCCCCCTCGCCTCTCCCAACCTTGGACTTGGGGTCTGATATTTAATCTGGACAGGGGCTCTGCCCAAATCTGAGACCAGCCACCCCGGGAAGAAGGAGGCACGGGCAATGTGCCAAGGACAGGATGCCAAGTGCAAATGGGCTGGGAAGGGGACTCTTGCCTCATAGATGGGGACATCTGGTCCTTCATACTGGAGACCTAGAGGACACAGGAAAAAAGACACAAAACACCATTTGAGAGTAAGCAGAGGGCTCCCTGATGCTCAAAACTTCCCAGTGACTCCTACACATCATGCCAGAGTGCCTTCAAGTTGACACCTTCTATTCAGAAGGTTGAACACTCCCTTCTCCCCAGAGTTCTGTGAGATGGTGTCCGTGTCCTCAAGCTCCAGTGGTTCTAAAGCCTCTGATGACCACCCTCAGCTTTGGACAGGTGCTGTGAATTAATCCTGTCCCTTCCAGGTGTCTCTGTTACTGACGGGGAAGGAAGCAATGGGTAAATAATGCATCGTCCTTATGAGGTTCCTAGACTAATCAGATTCATAGACCGGAAGGAAAATGGTGGTTGCCAGGGGCAGCGAGGGGTGGGGAGTTAATGTTTAATGGATTCAGTTCCAACTGGGAAGATGAAAAAGTTCTAGAGATGGATGGTGGTGAGGTTGCAGAACAACGTGAATGTACTTAATGCCAGAACTGTACACTTAAAAATGGCTAAAATGGCAAATTTTACGTTAGGTATATTTTACCATAATAAAAAAAAGGATCATCCAAAACGGCAAATAATTTTTAAATGACTATTCAAAAACACTAGCAATTCATCCCAAATGTATTTACTTGAGAATCTCTCTGTTTTTATATGGCTAATTCACTTTCCAATTCAAATACATTGTGACCTAAAGTCATCGGTGAAATTGGCAAATAATACTGACCTCACAGGAATGTGCTGCCAAGCTAGAGGAGTGTGTAGTTGTGACCAACAGAAATGTTCTCTTCTGTGTTTGCTCCCTGGGGATGGGCTCATGATTCGCCTACTCATGACGCCGGAGGACATCAAAAAGCCGGTTATGTCTTCAAATTCCTTGAGGCACACAGACTGTCTTTGTCTATGTTATTATAGATCCCCAGGGAGGCCACGGCTCTGAAGGGCCATTCCCAGCAGTGGAATCAAGGAGACTAACATTAAATGAAATCATGTCAAGCTTCTCGAATTGTACACAGCACACACTCAATGAATGACTGTTCCCTTCGGCTCCCTCTCTTCACTTAAGAAGGAATAAGAAAGGTGCCTGGGTCTTCTCCAGGTGAGAGAGTACCTACCTGGGATGGGAACTGTGTGCAGGGGCATCACCTCCACCCCGTAGACCGGGTACCCAAAGGGGAGGTTGGGCTGAGCCAGCAGGGGTGGTGGGCGGGGCAGCCCTTCTCTGCAGGGAAATGGAGCCATTAGCAGCTGCCCTGACACCCATCCTCTTCGTCCTGAAAGGGGTGCCTGTGCCCAGAGCTTTGTGCTGCCAGTGGTGGAAATTGAAAGTAGACTGTTCCTCTCTCCTCTCCATTCTCTCCCTCTCCTTTATTCCCACCTTTCCCGCCCCTGCCCCCCCCCACACCCGGCCTCTAATTTCACAAAGAAATCAAGGCAGTTTTACAACAAAGCATGTGAAAAATTGAAACCGAGCAAAAAAGAAGAAACAAAATAATCAGCCTCTAAGGGCGAATACGGCTGTGGTAGCTGAATGCCAAAGTCACCTCTGAACTTCCTGAGAGCCAGGGCTATAACATGACTGGCCGTCAGCACTGGTCTTATTCAAAGGACAAAGCAGACCTGCTCCTTAAGAGAAATGAAACTTTTCCTGGCACTGAACTAAAAAAAAAGAAACTTTATATGGCAGTGGTTGCTGTCTCAATATTTTTTAAGCATACACAGTGACAATTTCTGTATGGTTTTGTAGTAGCAACCTTCAGTCAAGGGTAAGTGCATAACACAAGCTAGTGAGATTGATTCTTTGAGGGACTAAGGGGATATGGTTGGAATGCAGCCTTCAGGGATGCCGTTTAACCAAGAACATCATATAGATTACCTGGAAGAAAAGATTAGACTACGGTAGTGAATATCTATAGGAATATGAGAGAGACAAAACTTTAAAATGAGGAAGGACATAAACAGGCAATTAACAGAAGAAGAAATACAAATGGCTCATAAATTTATGATTCATGCTCAGTTTCCATATGAATCAGGGAGATGCAACTTCAAAAAAATGAAATACCTTTTTCATTAAAGTTTTAAAATTTGATGATAGTGTTAGTTATGTGCATGGGGGTATGGAAGGTAAGCACACTTACTCACCCTTCATGAACATGTAAATTAACCTAGGGCAACTTGGCAGTATTTATTAAAAGTAGAAATAAGCATATCCTCTAACTGAGTAATTCAGAAGCTAGGTAAGGAGAGAAACTTGCATGGGTAAACAATAAGACATGCATAAAGGGTTCGTTTCAGCATTGTTTGAAATGAACAGCCTTATACACATCTTATGAAATAAGGAAAGCATGCAGACATAATGTAGTATTATTTTTATAAATTGTATAAAGGTAATAGTGAAATTTTCCAAAAATCTGAGCATCTTTCAAGAGAGGACTGGTTTAGTAAAAATCAGTGTATCCCTATTCATAACTGTATTTCAATGAAAAAGAAAGAACTAGATATATAGATAGCTCTTAAAAACATATCATTGAATGAAAAAGCAAATTTCAGAGTGCTTTATTCTTATGGTATCAATTACACTAAAAATATATGCACAAAAACCCAATAGTGTATGTTTATATGAATATATATACACACACATATACATATATATATGCACACATGCATAAATATGTGTGATTATATGTTTTCATCTGTGTGTGTAACAACATAAAAAATAGTGGAATAATATATACCAAACTCATAATGGCAGATTCTTCAGCTGGGTTTGCAAGGGAGTATATCAAATAAGGAAGCAAATGGGAGTGAGAGGGTTAGTTCAAACGGGTTTTTTTGTAAGGAGCATTAGCCATGTAGTCCTCTTTAATTGCAACATAATACGGAGATAATACAAAGAATCAGCTTGATCAGTCAGACACAAGTGAATCAAAGATCTGACCCAGTTTCAAGCTTCATTAATAATTTCAAAGATACAAACAATTAAGAGGCACAGAGTAAGCAGAGGTCTTGGGCATCCTGGGTAGATCCCCGGTCACACCTTCCCACATCAGACACGTGCTCTGTGCTCTCCGGCAGAGGATAACAGCATGACCTCCAGGCGAGGTTTCGCTGGATTCTCTCACACAGTGGGAAGCATGTGGGTTTGAATTGTCTCCATTTTCTACCCCCAGAGAATGGTAGAATTTATGAGACTCACCAGAGGCCAAAGATCCCAGGTTATTTATAAGTGATCTCTTTGACTGGAGACATCCTGCTTCAGAGCAGTGCCAGCCTTCAGGGAATCCCTAACCAAAGGGAGGAGACAGAGTCCCCGGAGGCACGGACCTTCCAGTCTGATGGAGGCAGTGTAGCTCTCACGGGGCCACCCAGACGGGAGCATCAAGGCACACCGCTTAGCTGGGCTTTGGGAACCCCTACAGAGCAACAAGCTCTGGAAATCAATACTGAGCAGGGGACGTCAGCCTAACGGAGTAGGGTGGGACGGAGGGCGGCACCAGACTCTGGAAGGGCTTTCGCAAACTACGCGATCCCAAAGACTCACTACTTGCTGGTACCAAGAAGCTGTAGAGTGCCCCATTCTCCCAGGTGTGCCGGGACAGAAAGGCTTTTGGGAACCACTGGTCCAGATCAAGTCTGTAGTTGCTGAGCTGGGAGAAGTGGGTTTCCAGCCAAGATGCTAAATGAAGATCAGAGGAAGAGAGGATGTGGGACAGAGAAGGGAAAACAATCCTTGTTGACTGGGGGGTTTTGCTAAGAACAGGGCTGGGAGGATCTGGGGCAGGGCCCATGGTTAGCTGCTGAGTGGTGGTGTCCAGCCTCCTGGCCTGAGACTCAGCCCATCCCTCTCAGCCAATATTTTTTAGGGATGCAATGCCCGGGCTGTGATAGACAGCTTGGCTTACACCTGTATGGCCAGGCCAAGACCCAGGTCTGTGTCCTATCCATCCTACAAGCTCCGGATCTGCCTTATTCCAGTGAGAAGCCGTGTGCATAGGAGCAGGGTGGGTCAGCAGATGGGGTTTCTGCATCTGAGTGTAATTTATCCTGGGTGTAATCACACCTGGTGGGTGATAGGGTCCCTAAGACTGGATGGGAAAATGTGAATATCTTGAGCACTTGGACGGTTGGTATGAGGAGAAAGACACCTTAGCTCCAAGTGAGATCTTCCTTCCTGACCACGGGGGACTGAATAGGAGAAAACTTTCCCGGAGCTGGGGCCTCTGGGACACCACTGAATCAGTTGCCAGCATGTCAGCTGTTCAGTGTTGGTGCCTCGATGACTTGGCCTGGCCCACTGTCCACTGTGAACTTCGGCATTTTTGTGTGACAGAGGCGTGTAAGGCAAATTCTTGCCCACTTGCCCCCATCAAAGGACACATGACCCTTGATATATGTATCTAGAGAGAGAGAGAGAGAGAGAGAGAGAGAGATAGTGGTGAGCCGGAGCTGACTTTTGATGGCATGGGAGAGCCCATTGTCGAATTTTTAGGAATTTTGCAAGCCATTTATTAAACACAGCCATTAATAAAAATTAAATTACACTTTAAAAAATAAACTTTAAATAAACCCTTAAAATTAAATATAATGTAATGAAAAGAGAGCTAATAAACACTCAAAACCATCACTTTCTAATTATTTGACTACATTACCATTATCCCCGTTCTTAGATTATTCACATCTGCTATATCTGCATGGTGGAGATGTACATGGTGGAGAGATACACTGATGGTGTATCTTTTCCTAACTCCCCATCCAGTGATGTCATGTTGGTAGCTTGAAACCAGCCACAGGGTGATTATTAAACCATGGAAACCGGCAGACACTGCAAGCCACTCAAAAGCTGTTTGTTAAACATTTACCACCACTGTCTACCTCTTTGCTCATGCACATAAACACACCTCTATGCACACACAGATACCCACTCCACTTTTAAACACACAAATGGTCCTATACTGTACAAATTTCCTGTACCGTGTTTTTCTGACTTAATGAATAACAGAGCTCTTTCTCCATCAGTGTGTCGAGATCTGCTTCATTCTTTTCACACCTGAAGCTTTGTTCTCAGAAATTCTCTTCCCTCAGAAAGCGGACCACACCCAGAACTCTGCCCAGAGTCACTCATCATTTTGTGCCCCATTATTCAGTCATTTGTTGACTGCCCGGCCTAAACTGAGCCACACGGGACAAAGAGAGCAATAAAGTTCCATTCCTGGAATGGGGAGAACCAAGACTAAAACACGAACAAGTAGAATCCTACGTCATTCGTTCAGGAACAGATAAGGCCTTCTCTGAATGTCACCTTTTTCTTGAACGTTCCTCCTGGGCTTAGAGCTGGAAGCTGTTCTCCCTCCTAAAACCTACCACATCGCTCCCTCTGACTGCTAGTGTGATATTAAGCTCAGGATTGAACTCTCCAATTACACACAATTTGCTGAACCCATTCTACACGCCACAGCCTGCCCATACTTGCTCAGCACCGAGTTCAGCGCCCCCTAGGATGATGGTCGCTCTCGGAGACTGTGAGGCGGAGAATGGACATGGGTCCAGGGGAGGGCACACTGACGGGAGCCTCTCTCTTACACAGGAAGTTCACTGACAACAGATCTAGATCAGATTTATCTTTGTACCTAACTCAGCCCCTTGCTCAAAGCAGGCATCCAGTGTGTTTTATCAGCTAATTGAGAAAGATCTGAGGCCCTGGCCGGAGCTGAGTTTCCCCCTGCCTTGCTACATCCTTCTTGGCATGAGACCCAGTTCACATCAGTTATGGTGTGTGCGCTGCTTGTTTCTGTTCATACCTGTGTGAACAGGTATAATCCTGAGAGAGCTGGGTGTTTCCACAAGCAGCGGCCGGTAGATGAAAAGAATGGCCTCTTTGGCCTTCCTTGTCTGGAATTAGTTCCTTCTTACATTTCCTCCTCCCAGCTCCCTCCAGGCCAGTACCTCTTCTCAGGAGGCACCCAGCTCAGGTCCTCTTGCCACACCCTGGGCCCCCATCACATCCTCCAACCTCCTTAAAACTTCTCCCCTGTTCTCCCTCCCTGCACCCTGCACTTCCTGAAGTTTGCACCCCTGCTAGAAACAGCCCTCTTTTCTTTCCCTCAGGGTCCTGCCCTGCCCAAGACAGAGACAGAAGCCCTCTTCCTATAGTGAGTGGCAAAGACAGACCAGGAGTCAAACCGTGGGATCCGCCCTGGCAGGAGGCTGGCAGAGGGTGTCACAGGAGCGCAAAGCCAGGGCATAGGTTCTGCTTGATGTGGAGCTGGTCCCACCAGGTATGGTTATTCATATGCTTCTCTTACCTCCTCTACTACCCCATAATCTCATGGAGGCTACAAATCTAATAGTTTTAAGCCCTTCCATTCATCAACTCATTAAATGTCACAACTATGTAACTATTATTTTCCGTTTTACAGAGGAGAGTAAGCAGCTGGCCCAGGTCCTCTTGCTGGACTCGGAGGGTATAGGACCTCAGAGCAGCCAGCCAGCCTCCCTTGGCAGCACTGGTAAATACTGAGCCTGATGGCTGCTCACCCAGCACAGTGGGCCAGGGTCAAAGTCATGCCAGAATGCCCTGCGTATTCCAGTGCAGCTCTGCCTTTCTGTGCTCCCCCCTGTGGCTGCCCATCTCTCTTTCGGTGAGTCTTCTACTGGTGTGTAGTTTGGGGGATAGTGGCTGATTCCCAAGATCACATCTGGAGGAGCCTGAGTCACCCTTCCTCTTCCTTGATTCATGACTTAGGCTCAGTCATCTGAGCCCCACGGAGGGCCCCAGGGACTGCTCATCACAGAGGCTCAGACAAGAGTTTCAGCCGCAGGAGCATTTCCCTTCCACCCACTGCTCACAGGTCTCCCTGCCTTGCCTATATCTTCCCTCTGTGGATTCTCCCTGAAAAGCTAGGGTGACCTTTTATAGAAGTATCTCAGATCATAACTTGCCACTTTTTAAAACTGTTCAATTCTTTGCATTACCCAGAAAGCCAAACGCACACTCCTCCTCCTGGCTTACGATGGCCATCATGACTGGCCTCTCTCTGGGTTCGTATGCCACCAGGCTTCCCCTGACTTACTAGGCTTCAAAAGCCATGGCCTGCTTTCTTGTCCTTCTGCCGCCATGAAGATCCCACCCTAGCTTTGGACTTTGCATTAACTCTTCCTTCTGAGGCTCTGTTTTATGGGAGATGGTGGGGACTCCTGCTTGGCACACAAACCAGAGTCCAAGGTCACTTTCTTTCAGCATCCTGTTAAGTTTTATTCTGTCAACCAGTATTTTACCACAATATTTTAATTTATATCTCTACATAGCACTTATAACGATCTAATATTTGGGTGATTTATGTATTTCTTGATGTATTATGTATTGCCTGTGCAGAACTATAAGGACAATATGAACAAAACAAGACAATAATAGCAGGTGATATTTTTGCTTCATTGCGCTTCTCTGACAGGACCTTTATGCATTACTAGTTCCTTCTATGCTGACACAATGCACCTTACAATAAGCCTAAAGGAAATACTTATATTACAATGTCAATATGAAAAAACTAAAGTACTCCAGCCTGTTCCAAAGCCTACGTCCTTAATTAGGATGCTATTATTTTCTTTATTATAGCATGCCTTCCACTTAACTCATACATGATTGCCAAAAACAAAAAAAAAGAAGATAAAATGGAGGCTGGGCCTGCAAGGCCTTTTCATGCGTCCTTGGTTCTTTGTTTCTCAGCCTTCATGTCTCCGTCATCCTAACCTATGGATTGGAGAGGTCTCAACACCCTTCCCACAAATTCTCTTTTGATATAAGCTAGCCAGTATCAATTCCTGATCTCCTCAACCACCAATCCTGTTCAATAACACCCCAAGGATTTAATGCTTGGCCTTGCACATAGCAGAGGGAGAGTATGTTCCCAACATTCAGACGGTGCAACTTGGCGAGCCTACCAATCCCGCCACGACAGCCCAGGTGTGTGAAGCCTGTGCCGCCAGCACCACACTGATGTGTCAAACAATCTGCATTCCTTTGCTCTTTTTTTGTTGTGAAATGTTTTAGACATGCCAAGTTTTATAAATCTTCATGTAAGGACTCCTTCCTCAGTCCTTGGCTTACTCGCAGTAGCCCCTCCCAGGGACGCCTGCATCAGCGGGAGTCCTTCCTTTTCTCTCTGGACACATGCCTGTGGGACAAAGACTGAGTTCTGCTTTACCTCAGGCCCCAAGAGCCCTCATGGTCTGCGTTACCTCCTCCGAAAGTGTTCAAATTCCCCCTGTCTTCTTGCTTTCACGGCAGGAAGCTCAGTCTGGCTATAGGCATTCTGAAAGTTATAGCTTTCCTTCTGTTTGAGGGTTTCACACTTGCACTGGTTTTTCGGGAACAGCCTAAAACAAGAAGAGGTTCATGAACACGGAGCGGGTGGGTGAGAGGGAACCTGAGCTCTAATACAGTGGTCGCTCAGCCTGAGAATCTCCTTTCCCATTCTGGCCTGTCCTAGTTGGGGTGAGACCCTGGAATCCCAGCTGTGGCCCCTTCCAGAGACACCGGGAGAGGAGGGGATGGTTCAGTGAAAGAAGGTCCCTTTCTTGAATTAGCCTCCATACCAAACTTCCTTAAACTTGAGCACGTGAATGTCAGTGGTATCTGAGCCCCACCGGAAGAGACCAGCAGGATGGAAAAGCAGCGACCTTCCTGTAACTTTGGTCAAATAAATTTTAAGGGACTTTGCTGTAGAGAACAGAGACTGTGCCCTGCAGATCAAGCTCTTTCCTGCTCCCACCAGGTGGAATAGCTTTAGCAAGGAAAACAAGTTCAGGAAGGTAGGGAGCTGGCCGTAAAATGGGCTCAACAGAACATAGTAAACCACAGGAGGAGCAAGGGAGGTGTCCTACCAACGGGGACCTGATATCTCACCAGATTCCATCATAAGTAAAGAGGTTCCTGAGATGTTCCTCAGGGAGAAGCTTCAGCATCTGGACAGCCAGTGTAGGGTGAGCGAGCTCTGGTCTGAGGCTGCTGTACAGTGCATGGAGGGACACATTTCTGAAGATAGACAAAACGATGCCAAGTCCTAAGATGAGGGCTGAGGTCTTGAGAAGCCACAGAAATCTAGAGCTGTTGGGACACAAAAGAGCAAATTCCATTCAAATCTTTTTCTTGATAACTTAATAACTGATTTGATTGTGTAGTATGTGGGGGGAATAGTAACTTGAGGAGAAATGTAAGTTAAACCTACATCATACACTATTTACCAAAATTAATTTTTGATAAATAGAAGAGTAAAGAATCAGGTTGCAACCAGGACACTCTGAAAAATCAAGCAAAAGGGAAGGCAAAAATATCCCAAGGGGAAAAAAAAGACTTCAAGGTTCGCAGTATTGTCAGTGTAGTTGCATTCAAGCAAAAAAAAAGTATTAACTAAAACCCAAGAGCTGTCAGGTAAAGCAGAAAAGCTCTCTCTCCCCTGTCCTGAAGGTGTGGATCCAAGACACAAGGAAGAAACTCCTGTATAATGATCAAATGCAGGATCCACAAAGCAGCTGTAGTGATCATGACCTTTAGCCACTACCAAACAGGATTAAAGTACACATAGCAAAGAATGGCAGGATATGAAAAGAGAAGGATTACAGACCCAAAGATAGTCATATTCGGACATCTAACACCTCAGTCCTTAACAAATCAAGTCTCAAAAATATACAAA
>JAVSCE010015415.1:0-20253 GCA_032199065.1 Smutsia gigantea
AATTCTATTCTAACTTTCTGTATTTATGATACACATATTCACCACTTCCTTCTTTTGTTTAAGGAAATATATTCATTCAAATATTTCTTCATCTTTTCTTCAACTGTCTTGGTAATTTTCAACAACCACTGAATGGGCTGTATTCTCCCAGAGTCTGCTCTGGAACATCAATCATTGGTCTGGCTTGAAAAGACTACATTTGTGAGGCTGGGTTCCTCTTTGACTTCAGGTATGCTTATCTCTAGACACACTGTTGCTCTTAAGTCCCTGACAGCTTGGCTGACTTTAACTTATTACCTCAACTTGATGTATGGCTTTTAGCTCACTTTTTGAATTAGTACTCTATATATCTCTAACTTTAGGATCTTTGTGGATTCAGAAGCCTCCTCAACTTGCTTCACTGTTTCATTCATTTTGAGCCTTGGTTTATATAATTATCCTGCTATATACCATGTCATAGAGCAGAAGTAAACCTATTGTTTGGTGTATGTAACTATTAGGCTATACAAGGCATGGGTAATATAAATTTCCCACCTGACAATCTTTTTACAGTTAAATATAAATACATATAGAACAAGTTCAATGTTTGGTGCCTAGCTGAGGCATACAAAAACATTTTTATATAATTTAGAAAAAAAATTCTACCTAATTGTTTAACTTTGTTTTTTGTAGGAAAAATTCTTAGAATTACCAAATTAGATTCTCTTCTCATGGTAGTTGAATTTATCTCATCATCAAGCTTTATTTTATGTTTGAACTGAAGTGCTAGAGTCTAGAACTTCTCAATTGGGGTGATTTTGCGAACTATAGAGCATTTTGGTTGTCCTAGCAGGGGGACTGCTGCTGGCACTCACTGAATGAGCACCAGAGAAGATGCTGAATACCCTGCACAGCACCGAGCAGTCCTCTCAACACAGAATTATCCAGGCCAAAATGCCAGTCGTGCTCAGGTTCTAGATAGATTAAGGGCTAACATTCTAATTCCTAAAGAGGATATTTTTTCCTTTAATAAGTGGTACATTACATAGAAAACACAATCTTACTGAGATATATGTGAAGCAACATTCAGACTTAATGTTGGATCTTGTCGTTGAAGGACCCCTAAAGAAAGAAAAAGAAAAAGTAAGAAGGTGGAAAATATTAAACTTTTCACTATTCCTATCAGGTTGGATAATAAGCTGACATCAGTGAAGAGGCCTGGAGTTTTCTGGAAGCCTCTCTGTCTCTATGGCAACACGGTCCTTTATCTTCTTGTCTGTGAAGAACTCTATCTCCATCTTGGCAGTAACAAAAATAGCTACTGGAAAACAATGTTGTCTTAAGACAGTCATCAGACTTTTTCCATGTATGGGCCTATTGCATGCTGCTTTTCTGGGGCAATATAGGGCAGCAGTTTTAGCTCAGAGCTACTCTGAGTTCAAAGTCAGTCACTACCCAGCTATGTAAACTTACAAAAGCTCCACAAGAACTGTGTGCCTCAGTTTCCTCATCTATAAAATGTGACTAATGACACTACATTTTTCATAAACATACGAAGTGCAAGAACAGTGCTTAACAGTAAGCATTGAATAATTTTTGCCTATTATTGCTTTTTTTAATCAGCATCATCATCATCAAGAATAGAAAGAATTTTCAGGAAGAGACTGGGACCCAGGTCATCCGTTCACAGTAGAGAGTTAAAAGTAAATGGGATTCTTGAACTTTAACCATGGCATTAATTACTAAATTTAAACTAATGTATTGCAATTCAACTGTTAGGCAAATAAGTGGTATTGGGATCCCAAACCTGAGTTTGGGATTGTCCCATACAGGTATAGGATTACCTCATGCCTATTAGGATTTCTCAGTTAAGAATCAGCCTTATATTCTTTACATATTTTTTTCACCCCTAAAGAAAGCATTATTATGTCACTTTATAGAATCGCTGAAGCTGACCGAAGGTTGTAATAAGCATTCAAAGTCAAACACCTAATAGAATCTGTTCTCCTGGTTCCAAATCAAAGGCTCTTCCCACAATATGGAATCATTTTGTTGTAATTCTACCAACAACCACAATAAGAGAATTTTTATCTCCACTGAACCTTAAACTTACACCACAATATGTTGTGAATTGAAGTTATGCATAAAATAAATCTAGGTAGTTTTGGCTAAAAATTAACCCCCAAAAATCTGTTACAATAAAAGCAATTAGCTATTTTTAAATATGCTAAAATTCTATATTTATGTTAAATATAAATAAAATAATTTGTTTATAGCAGAGATTTTAGTTACCTAAAATCCTTTATCCTTGATAACAGAATCTTGATTTTATTCATTATAGCAATGAACCCAAATTAAAAAAAAATTTCCTAGTTTCCTTAGCAGCTACAGTTGGCCAATGTGCCATAAGTGGAATTATTAGGTAGAGGTTGAGAAATTCTCTTTAGAGGGCTGACTTAACTGAAAACATTTGCCACTTGTTCTGTTTCCATCCTTCCTCCTCTTCCTGTCTAGAATGTGGACATGCTGGCTGAAGTAATAGCAGTCATACAGGAAATCATCCAAAGTTAATTGTGACTTTTGTTGAAGTAGGCAACACAAACTTTCCCCTTACTTGGTAAAGTGACTTAATAAGTCCTATGTTTATGGGTAAAAATCAATATGCACTGTGGACGTAAAAAGAAAAATTAGTGAAAAAAATTCAAGATGTTAAAATACATTTTACCCTATATTTTCTTAACTTACTAGATTTTCACCTCTTAATGTGTTATTTAAATATGGCGATGCAGAGAAATTATGGCCATCACCTGTGATCCCTTTTATTACTGTAGGGAAAGAAGAATTAGTTATTTTATTTAATAAATATTTGAGTATCTACTTTAGTTCTCCAAGGAATACTTAGATCTTATTCTTAGGGTTCTTAATATTTAGTGGAGGTGATAACCTATGGAAAGGGGGAACCTAAATAACAGTACATTTAATAAAATCTTACTGAAAATGATTATAAGATATTATGACCATAGAATGAATATCAAACTATTAATGTTGAGAATTACGGAAACTTAGAGGTCATTGTTGGCTACAGTGATAGGATCAGGCTGGAGTTCTCTGGAACTAAAGGAATCTCATTTGGACCTGATATGAGTCATCCTAAAAATCCTGGACCATGATCATGCCACCATGACTGCATGAGAATTTTGAGGGTCTTATTTTATTACTAAGTGTATTTTGTATGCATGAGGTATATGAATATTTATATGAGAACGGAGTGTGGCATATTTGATATACTATTATTTCTTTAATAATAACCCTCTTCTTATCCTCCACAACTATGTAAAGAGAATACTTCTCTTTTCTATTGATACTAGGCTTGACATGTGTCTTGCACTGACTGATAAGATGACAGTAACTGTAGTGTGAATTAAGCTTGAAATCTGTCTGAACAGTTGGACATGACCCCTTTGACTTCTATCATTGCCAAGAAAAAAGCCATGTCCTAGCTTCCTGTTGGCTTTAACAAAATGAGAAACACATGCAGATGCCTGAAATTTACCTTTTATCTAAGAATCAAGTTAAAGTGAACACAACCTAGGATTTCCAAACATTATGTAATAAATGAGGCATAAGCAAAAAAATCTTTGTCATTGAGTTTTTGTTGTTGTCATGTGGCATTATGTCAATAAAGCTGACTAATACACCTGTATGACTGATATCAATTGTATCATAATATGCAGGGCTCTGGATTATAACATTCTCTAGAACATCACACTGGTCCATATATTGATGATATCATGTTAATCAGACCTAATGAACAGAGACATATGCTTATCACAGAATGGGAAAGAAATGTATAGATAATCAGAAATTAACTGCATTGGTGAAGTTATTAAGGTTCTAGTGATCTGGAACATGCCAGGATACTCTTTCTAAAGTAAAGGACCAGTTATTACATGTTACAACCTCTACCACTAAGAAAAGACACATTTGTGGGAGCAAAAAGTGAAAGAACAAAACAGCAGCAGACTCACAGACCCCAAGATAGGACTAAAGGTAACCAAAGGGAAAGGGGGTTGGGAGGGTGGGTGGGGAGGGAGGGAGAAGGGGATTAAGGGGTATTATGATTAGCAAACATAATGTAGGCGGGGCATGGGGAAGGCAGTATTGTACAGAGAAGACAAGTAGTGACTATAGCATCTTACTATGCTGATGGACAGTGACTGTAATGGGGTATGTGGGGGGACTTGATAATATGGGGAATGTAGTAATCACAATGTTGCTCATGTGAAATAAAGACATTTGTATTTTTTAAAAAGTACCATGTACAGTATCTTGAGGTGATATATCAAAGATGTATTTATACAAATCATTTCATTGGTTCTTTGGCTATACTAATTAGACATATTTGTCATAAGTATTGTTAATTCAGATTATTTATTTTCACATGGAAACTTTGTGAAACTGAAGGATGCAGAAAATTCTAGCATAATATGATATAACCTTGAAAAAAAAAGCTGTTAAAAGACACCCTTTGAGAAATGTATACTTTGCTGCAGACATAAGGTCTTTCTTCAGATCGAACAGGCAGTGAGCAACAAGTAGAAGATGTGAGTCTATTTTGACTACACCTACATGGGACCCTGAAGCACAATTACACATAATGACTGCCTGGGTTACATCTCTGGATACTCACTCAGACAGTATGCTACTTACATCCCACATATTTCCCAGGGCATGTTATGGAAAGATGTTTGAGTCAAATGATCCTTAGAATTTATAGTCCCTTTTCTTTCACTGGCCAGGGTAGATTTTATTCTGACTTAAAAAGGTGATGGGACCAATTAATATTGTTTAACCATATTAAAAATATCTTATTGTACTATGTGTTAATTCACAACAGAAAATTTCTTCTGTTTTCATTAAATGTAAAATTAAAAGAAATGCTTGGATAGAAGGAAAAACAAAACAAAGGAACAAGAAAAAACTCTATGATAGAAATTAAAAATTTTACTTCATAGGTAGTCTAAAAACAATTAGTGGGATTGCAAATTTCTATTTCACTGTATGAAATAAGAGTATTATTACAGATTTTTTACTCATTCTTAACAGTTCAGGAGCCATGACTAGTAGCTTTGAGTTCCACATCATCAGGGTAATAATGGTACTAAAGATAGACACTTCCTACTAAGAAAATACTGCAGCAATTCACCAATAGTGAATTTACTGGTTTTGGCATACACACCAACTTCATGGGAGTAAGAAGTGCTGTACTTCAAACCTAATTTTGAGGACTAATTTTCCATGAAATGTAATATCTATAACTTCTATTTTATGTGGCTGCAATATTCCCTATTCTCTTTCAGTTTTGCTAATGTCCAATATAATAACAGTGCACATCCCATTATGTGGCATTAGTGAATGATATGTAAAGTGGAATTGAGTGAACTTAAAATATTTATAATCAGTGGCCTTATCTAACGATATTTTCCTCTTTAGATGTTTGGTTGACATGATAAATAATACCTATAAAACATGAATTAAAAAACCCTCTGTCTGAATTAGGAAAATTCTGGCATATTTGATTAGAAATTCAGCTCACATTTAATATTTAACCTCTTACTTGTAGCAATACTTATTAAAGTTAAGATGCAGGAGATGATTAAATAGGTACAGCATATAACAAACAATGAATGATAAAGATGTCTGATTATTATGTGGATTAATAATCACACTATTAAACATGCAAATTCTTTAAAGATTTGACTCACCTATTGAGCTCGTGTTCAAAATGAGATACTCAGAACAATCCAGTTTAAGTACACATTTTAAAAATACCTTCACAATAAAATGCTACTTACTTTTTAAAAGCTACATTTGCCAGTATTTAGGACATGTAATCCAATTAAATATTCTGAAGTATAGAAACAAGTTGGGAAGAACTATTGACTTCTCTCTCTCTCTCCCTCTCAGCCCCTCTCCATCCCTGTCTATCACCACCCACTCACTTTGCTCCTAATGTGAATAAATTTGGAAACAGCCCAATCATGGTCAACTTGAATGTACTGTTTGAGGGAAAAGTTTAAATAACATAATTCTACAGGCTTTCTGGCTGTATATTTACTGAATGGAATCTACTGAAGAAAAGTTTCAAGGGGAGGTTCAAGATCATCAAATAATTGGTGGTGAGGATAGTTATTTTGGGACCTATGACATATTTTTACTTGACTACTCTCTGTGCTTGAATTGAGACCATCATAGCAGATGACATGAATATCAACTTCTGATGGAAGAACTACCTTTCCTTTATTTATACTCATTGGTTAGATAAGGTAGAAAAGTTCCTGACAAGCTGATTTATTCTGCACAATGTCTGTGATAATCTTTGGACACTATAAGACATCCTTGATTCTTGCATAGAAACAGAAAATGATATGAATTGGTAAATATAGGTCTAGATCTATATGCATGAATTAGACATTTATCATGTGCTTGGTCATGCAGAGATCAACATCCTATTTAGAATCACAAGATAGGTGGGAAAGAAAAATCAAAATCTGCAGAAGCTAAAATGCAGCTGATATTTCACCAAGATCGTGTGATGTAAATGAGACATCCAATGAGTCTATTCAACTATTTGAATCAGCAGGAAGTACCAAAAAGGCATACAATGAAATTCTGGAATGTTAAAAAATGCTGCAGCAATTGTGAGACCCTGTGCCACAGTACAAATGTGTTAATGGTAAAGCAGCAGCAATATCCCAAGCTTGCCATTCTTGAAAAGAGAAGTTGAACAAATTTTGTGTCACTCTTTCTTACTATATATAGTTTCTCTTGTCTTCTTTTTGACACAACAAATAAATTATTTCTTGGTTTTAATTGAAATTCATATTATTCTTTCACAAAGATCCCTAAAAATTTTTGTACCAGATGATTTGTAGGAAACAGAATTTCATGAAAATGAATGACATAGAGCATTGACTATGTGGTCCTACATAGAACTGAGAAAAGTAGAAAGTAAACTTACAATAAAAAAAAGAAAACTAGCAAATCACAGAAATCAGAAGAAACTTATAAATAATTATCTCTAAATTGCTGAAATAAAAATTTCCTAAAATTCAACGTCTTAGGGGACAAGGATTTGATGTTCTAGATTAGTAAGAATGACATGTAGAATTCTACATGCAGATATTGCTTCTAATATTACTGGGCAGATTAAGGAAAATGTAACAAAAAATCAAATGTCTATGTTTTTGGCTCAAGGCATAGACTAGAGCAATTCAAGGGTGTGTCAAAATATTGTCTATCTTTATAAACTGATTATGTGAATACAATTTCCAATGGACAGTTTGAGTCTGCATTTTGCCAAATTCAAGGCTTCATCACCAGGTTTCTTATGTTTAGAACTGTACATTTGAAATGGGCTCAGTATGTAAAATATATCTCAATAAAACTATTTTTTAAGAAAAGAACAGGAATTTCACAAGGCTGCATAGTTATTTAAGTTGAATGTGCAGTAAAACTACGTTTTCTCAGTCTGTTTACTGTTTCCATTAAAGAGATGTAAGCTTCACGTTTATGGTTAAAATGTGCCAAATGATTTCCATAGTCAAGAGGTTTCTAGCTTATTTGCTTGCTTGCTTGTTTGTTTTTTCTAAAGTGTCATAAATCCAACAAATTGATATTTTATTTGCCTGTTTTTTAGAAAAGTGGGATATGTGCAAGAAATTAAAAACTAAAATGTTGTCATGACCTATCAAGAGTAGTATTTTCTGGAAGGTATATTGATCGATCTTAGATTGCTAAATTGTTTTTAAAACTTTGTCTTCCTGTACATTCTTACATTCAGACAGAAGTTATAGCAACAGGAATATCATTTTTATTTTCCTGTAAAACTTGTAAGTGGATTATTTCATAAAACTTTGTCCTGTAAAACTGATACAACATTTTAACTTCTTGACTCATTTGTATTTATGACCTAAAACAAATTTTCATAAGGTGACATTTACTTAGGAATTTGTCAGTATAAAGAAAACTCTCATAAAACCGCAAAAGCTTACTGTTTTGGGAATAGAATTAATTCTAATGAAAATCAGAGATAATTTTTAAAATGTACTAGCCAGAAAAAGTATTGTTATTCCTAAGAACGCATATGTGTTCATACACCTACATATAATTTCAAGTCATAGTGATCCTTCACAATAGTTTAAATGCTGAGATTTAAGTTATGAAGAAATACTGGAAAAACTGTAAGACGACACTTACATTTTCCAGTAGTAGAAATTTTTAATTGCTCTTCCTTTGGACAATATCAGGGCTGATATAGCATATCATTTTATATGATTATTACCATGTGGATGAATTACTTTTAAAATAGAAATAAATAAAATCCAAAAGTAAGATACGTAGAATTAGAATAAAGAAAGATGAGGAAAGGATGTTGAGAAATGTTAATTTAAGAGTAGTGAACAGAAGAGACAGAGAAGTGACCTAAGAGGTGTAAGTATATTTAAGGAAGAGATGTACCCAGTAGTAAAGGAAGAATATGGAAGTTGATAAGCAGAAGGAATTAAGGACATTATACAGCTCAGGGCCTTCATTTAGGAGAAAAGAAGACTCCGAGAAATTTATGCATCAAGTCACATGAAGAGCATTTGGGTTTACAAGTCAGACTACAATTCAAATCATGTCCAGTATAGGGTTTATTTCCTTTTGTTTAAGCATCTAATGTGCTCAGTTCCCACAAGCATTTAAGAAAACTTTTGTCTCATAAATTTCTTCCTCCTTATGTCTTTCAAATTAAAATTAATTGATTGCAGGAACCATCATACTGCAACACTTTACTAGGTTCTAACAGTTGTTATTTACTAGTTTGATCTATATACACATAAAAATGTAATGGATATTATAACTCAAGTCTCTGTTTTATTAGACATTGTTTGTATTCTAAGGGTCTTATCATTGTATATCCCTTTCAATAAGACCAAGATTATAATTATATAATTTGTAATTGAGAGATTAAATGTTCATGTACATGTTCTTATTCTAAGGTTGTCAGGTAAGTATAATTCTGCTTACTATGGTCTATTTCTATTTCTTATTTAAATAGCACACCTGTAGCTTGCTGGAGGAGGCAAACTTATTTGTAAATCATTTTTATAAAACCCAGGCAAAGCAATCTCAAAGCACACACAGAACTTCTGTGTCTTCCCAAACATAATGACAATAATTGGGATTGATGTTTTTATTATTCCTATCTATTTTTCTCTTTTTTGGATTCTCATTTAAAAGGGAAAGCACAAAGCTCCTGGCATATCTCTTCATATTGATAGAGTAGGAGATTGACTGAATTTTTCTGTCTATTGTTTCTTTCCTATTGCTTTTCTCATTTTCCTGTTTCTTCTTAAAAATGAAATTTGTGCTGTGTGACTTCTGGGGAGTTCACATTGTCTTTCTGTGTAGAAACAGAATATGATTTTGATAAATTCAGATTATATTTGGCTTATATATTATGGGAACAGCTCACAATAGGGCTTTTTAAAATTGGTGTTTGTATTCCAGTTCTACAGAGATGTTATTTCTAACCTTTAATGACCTGAAAATAAGACCACAACTACAGAACAGAAGTTTGCAAGAAAATATGGGGTTTTTTTGTGATGCTATTTTTGGTTTGTTTTCTCTTGAATAATCATGACCACTAGCCAGACAACATTAAGATAACAGCTTCATAGTGTACTTCCTTGAATGGCAAAAGAATTTTTTTTTTCTATTTAGCTTTCAGGAAAACCACATTCACACTGCCTCTCACAATTTACCAGACTGATGAGGTTAAGGATTGAGAATTGGCCTAGAATAAACTAGCCTTTTTGTTTTGTTTTTTGAAGGATTTTTTGTTGTTTGTTCTAGATCTTTGTTTGTTTGTTTGCTATTGGTCTAGGTATAAGGCCAAATTAGGTGGGAGAAGAATCATTCTAGGATCGAGTCCTTTGAATAACTTAGGAACTACTGTTGCTAGAATTGCTGAATGCACTACAATTGCAACAAAATAATCATTCTTAACCATCCCATATTTAGCTGTTATTAGGCAGAGTTATATAAAAAGGAAATGCTACAAGTACATGGGAAATCCAACTAAAAACCTATTTTTTTAATTGCTGATCTGATAACTATGGGATATTTGATTAAATTCAAGGAAGTATAGTTAAAACAGGATAAAAGATTCATGTTTAATGCATTTATTAGCTTTGCAACCCTATTTTGTTTTTAAATATGGCTTCCATTTTACATCCAGTGTAATAAACCACTGTCTAGATTTTCAATATATCACACCAATTTCATAAACTGATTAGCATCTCAAAAAATAGTTGAGAAAGGAATTTGATAATATAGATATGTAAATGCAAACTAGATGCTTCTCGACAGTTCTGCAATTGGTTTCCAAGCTATGTATATTGAGTTTGACATATTTTAATGTATCAGAAAATTATAACACTGACTTCCAGGTTCATTAATGATTTTTCAATTTTGTGAGATAAAATAGAATGTCTAAATACCCAAAGAGACAATACAGCACTGAGCAATTTTACAGATATTTCAACATATTTTTAAAGCTGGAATTAAAAAAAAAAAGGAAAATGGTCTTCAAAATATGTATTTAAAGTGAATATGAAAATACCAGTTTCTACTCGATAGTGATGTTTCTTAATAATCTAACAATATACCAAAAGTGAAATGGAAATTTGGTCCAACTATATAGATATTCATTCAATCTAAGTAAAAAATTTTGGTGTAATGAATTATCAGATAATTGCTTCAATTCTTCATTCTATTTTTTTGTGTGTATAAGCTAAATCTAGACGAATCTTATCAGTGAAGAGGAAATAACCCTATTTTTAAGATACTGGATTTTTTCCTGATGGAGGAACATTTAAGTAGAGTGCTTAAAATTTACATTTTTATTCTTTCATTTACTGATATCTGAATCTGAAGCATAAGTTGTTCCAAGTACAAATGTTCTTATTGCTAGGTTCATCTGTGCCAATAAAGTAAAAGGTGTGCTTGTAAATACAGTCTTTAATCTTTGATTCATCCAGTTTAGTAGTACCATCTATATTCTCAAAAGATTTGCTTTATGTTGGTAGTTTGAAACACCCAATATTTATGTATTGAAATGTGCTATTATATGATTTTAACCATGTAATGGCCTTTATATATTTGTATATGTATATATACATATATATGTTATATAAGTCAAAATTTTTCTTATAAAACTTGAAAAATCCTACCACTACAACTGTGTCAACCAATATGAATCCAAGAGCATTGAGAGCATCCTTTTGCTTTGGTTCGTGTGATCCACTTATTGTTGCCTTTCATGTTGCCTCAACTTACACCTGCTGAGCAATAAGAACAGTCACAGCCCCCCTCCAGCCCAGTGCCACCCACTCTTTCTCTCTGCTGAGTCCCTGACAGAGGCAGTTTCTTCTCCCTTAATAGGAATTCCTATTTCTTTTCTGCTCTCTGCCTAGTCTTGATGGCACTTCTGTGATCCCGCAGATCAAATACCTTTTATGGTGATAGTCCTGCAACATTTGGCTCTATGTTTCATCACTGACTTGACACAGCTTCACAATACTCACTTGATTCATGAAGCCTTTGCACACATAGGACTTGGTGAGCTCAGACATTGTATTACTAGGTATGTGAATAAGAACAATTTATTCTGTCATATTTAATTCTTTAATACTGAAAGTCACTTATCTAAAACAAATTACTGGTCAAATCAACTAATTAATAACTCAGATATGGCAAATATGATGGTAATATAAATAATTTTGTGGGTCACTTTCTTGATTTTATTTTATAGGCAAATTATGTGTAATTCAAAATATTTTCAAACTTCTATAATGAAAAAAGTTCTCCATAAAATAATGTGAATGGTAATTCTAGTTTTTTATGTAAATGAAATTTATAAAAGCAGATATAATCCTAGAAACCTTTCACTAATACACATATGGATAGAAAGGACTGATTTATTGTGCCCAGGATTACAGAAATTTTGTAATGAGCTCATTCTCAAGAACAACATCTACAAAATCCTGCCATTTTCTGGAAATGCTAAGCTGCTGCAAGGGTAAATGATAACACTAAGAAACATAAATTTTAGGAAGATTATGGTGATTCAGATTAAAAAAAAATTTGTATTCATTTTACAAATAACTAATTCTTGTATTAAAAAATAGAGGAAATTCTAATTTATCATAGTGGATGGAATAAGGATGAAAGTGTCCCAAATAATTGCTCTAAATATTATTGTTTATTTAAAGTCTAAATACTAAATAAAATAAATGTCCATATACCCAGCACCCCAAACTGAAAAACATAGTAATTAACATGTGGTTAAAACTATTTTTTATTGAAGACATAAAGGCCAATGAAAGTTGAAGTCTCCAGTGTCTTCTCTCCCTCTCCTTTCTACCCCACAAATTTAACTACTCTCATGAATTTTCTGTCCTTGATTTTATACCTTAATAATAACGTTTGATATTGTTTAAAATTTTGCTAAACTACTTAATAATATCGCTGCCTTGCTCATCCATATTTTGTGGCCAAGAAAAGTCTGCAGGGACCTTGAACTGACACTAAGCCCTCACAACAGGACATTCCCTAGATAACAACCACAAGTAAACATGAGTTCCTGATATAACTGCCACCACCTTGTGTGCACCTGAGATAAAATCCCTGGTAAGTTTACCAAAACCCCACTCTTTTTGGTTTGAATAGACCTATCTGGGTTTAACCCAGGAACTCCAAAGCACTCTATCCATGGACCCTATTAAAGACATGTGCTTCAAGTCCTGCCTGCCAGGCTCTCTCTGCTTATGCCCTGTCCTAACCTCTTTGTGCGCCTCCTCCAGGATCTGTGAGTAATAAACCTCTATTTCACTAGCCCTTGTAGACTTTGTTTGAACGGTGGCTCACCATGCAGATATACACCCTGAAGCTCGACTTAACAAACATTAAAGTCACAACACGTATGTATATAAGCAGCATTTGTTTTATATTATATAATGATTTTATCCTTTATGTGAAATCATCAAGCATGCTATATTTATTCAATGGTATGATTTGGCGATTTTAAGTGTTGATAAGCACGAAGCACTTCTTTCCATAATACAGACACTTCAGGGATTTCCTGTTTTGTGCTATTACAGCAAACCTATCATGAATAAATATGGCTTTATATTCATATGCTCACTTGCAAGAATTTGTTTTTTATGTTGAAGTGGAATTTCTGAATCACAGATTCTTCATATTTTTATCATCCCATGATTACTAATTTTTGACTATTGAGAACCCTATCCTCAACTTCAACGGTGTCATTTCATCCTACCCAGTTTTGATGAAAGAGTATGGTAACAAAATTTTCAAGATTTTCAAAAGACAAACTGAGGCATATTAAAATTTTTTAAAGTTTATTTGAGCAAAAATTGATTTGAGTCACGCAACACCAAACGGGAAGTAATTAGAAGCACTCCACTAACAGGAGGTGGGGGTGAGACATTTATAGAGAAAAGGCAGGAGCAAAGAGTAAGGGAATTTTTTGATTGGCTGTAGCTTAAAAGCTAGCTGGCTGTTTATGATTGGTTAGCCTTAGATTTCAATTTCATAACAAAACATTCAAGAAGCTATTTGTGGAGATCGAAAGATACTATTAATTTTTTACTTCTCTGAATTAAGCCCTTTGAAGGGAAGTGATGTTTATTTTAGACAAAATATTAAATGTGCTTAGATGTGAGTTTCTTTCTATATCTTTGGAAAACCAGAATAAACCCTAAAGACTATTGTGATTTCCTAAACTTTGATAAGGCTAACTATTCAAAATGGGTAATCAGTGTGGAAATAGGGGAAATGCTTGCATATCCACTCCTGGCATGCTATCAAGAATCTGATTTACTCAAATGTGGAAAACATTACCTGCTTCTATGGAGGAAAAAGTACTATGGACATGGAGTTAACAAATCTACAAGCTAGTGCCTAATCCATATGTCAACTGTACACTCAACCTCTGGAAAGTCAATTTTTCACCTTTAAAATTGTCATAGTGGGGACTTCCGGGAAGATGGCGGTGTGAGCAGGGCGGCAAAAATTCCTCCCAACACTATGTTTATCTACAAAAACACAGCAAATACATCTATTCCTAAAAGAGAGACGAGAATACACAGGAAAGCACACAGCATGCAGCTACACCCGAGAGGACTCGACACCCCAAGAGGCAGGTAAGATACGGAGCCATGACCCACCAGGACCCGAGCACTCCCCCACTCCAGCCCACCGGCGGGAGGAGAGGATTCAGAGCCAGGAGGGAGTGGAAGTAAACCCCGCAAAGTAGCCAGCCCCGGTGATCTGCGTGGGGAGTGCTCACCCACATTGCGCAGTGCAGCAGAGATTGGAGAGACAGAGGGGCAGGATCTGAGCGGGGAACCCGCCAGGGTGCTTGCAGCCGGCTCCCGGGAAGGACAAAAAAAAAAAAAGCACGCGCTTTCTTCAGTGGTCTTAAAGAGACAGGAGCCCAGCGGAGGAGCCGGATCGCCCCAGCACACTCAGCCCAGCAGGCTGGGAGTCCAGGGGAGTTTCAGACGCCATAGCTGGCAACTGAGGAAGCGCAGCCATACTTACACTTCTCACTGAGATCATCAGCCTCCTATTCGTTCCCAGCCATGCCAGAGTGATAAAGGGCCCTGCGGAGCCATGCAGCCACAGCTGTGGAATAGTGGGGCAATAGCGCCACCTACAGCATTCCCACAGAATCTGCGTACGGTGGGCATTTTTTTTTGTTTTTTGTTTTTTGTTTTTTCTTTTCTTTCTTTTTTCTTTTTTTTTTTCTTCTCTTTTTGAAGTCTTAAAGAGCCCAGCTGACATACGTGGCAACTATCAGTGACCAATTCTATAGCCATGAAAAGACAGAGGAATATGGTTCAGACCAAAATCAACCAGACAACCCAGAGAGGGAGTCTGAAGGGATGGAAATGCACAGTCTTCCTGAAAAAGAATTCAGAATAAAAGTCATAACCATGCTGATGGACCTACAGAGAAATGTGCAAGAGCGGAGGGAGGAAGTGAGGGAAGTGAGGAAAGACAATGCAGAAATCAGAAAAGCGATCAACGGGCTTAACAGCAGACTGGATGAGACGCAAGAGACTGTTAATGGAATAGAAATCAGAGAACAGGAATACAGAGAAGCTGAGGAGAGAGAGATAAAAGGATTTCAAGGAATGAAAGAATATTAAGAGAACTGTGTGACCAATCCAAACAGAACAATATTCGCATTATAGGAGTACCAGCGGAAGAAGAGAGAGAAAAAGGGATAGAAAGTGTCTTTGAAGAAATAATTGCTGAAAACTTTCCCTCACTGGGGAAGGAAACAGTCTCGCAGTCCAACGAAGCTCACAGATCTACCAACACAAGGGACCCAAGGAAGACAAAACCAAGACACATAATAATTAAGATGGCAAAGATCAAAGATATAGACAGGGTATTAAAGGCAGCTAGAGAGAGAAAAAAGGTCACCTACAAAGGAAAACTCATCAGACTATGATCAGACTTCTCAACAGAAACCTTACAGGCCAGAAGAGAATGGCATGATATATTTAACGTTATGAAACAGAAGGGCCTCGAAAGAGGAATATTGTATTCAGCACGATTATCATTTAAATATGATGGAGGGATTAAACAATTTCCAGACAAACGAAAGTTGAGAGAGTTTGCCTCTCATAAACCACCACTACAGGATATCTTAAATGGAATGCTCTAGATGGAAGCACACCTAAGGCTAAAAAGATGTCACCAGAGAAAATAAAATCATAGCAAAGAAAGCAGACCATCCAAATACTAACTAAAGGCAAAGAATAAAACACCTATTATAGAAAGAATGGAGGAGGAGGAATAAGAAGGGAGAGAAATAAAGAAACATCAGACTGAGTTTACAATAACTTAACAAGAAAGTTAAGTTAGATTGTTAGATAGTAAAGAAGCAACCCTTGAACCCTTGGTAACCACGAATCTAAAGCCAGCAATGGCAATAAGTACATACCTATCAATAATCACCCCAAATGTAAATGGACTGAATGCACCAATCAAAAGACACAGAGTAACAGAATGGATAAAAAAGCAAGACCCATCTATATGCTGCCTACAAGAAACTCACCTCAAATCCAAAGATATACAGAGACTAAAAGTGAAGGGATGGAAAAAGATATTTAAAGCAAACAACAAAGAGAAAAAAGCAGGTGTTTCAGTACTTGTATTAGACAAAATAGACTTCAAAATGAAGAAAGTTGCAAGAGATAAAGAAGGACATTACATAATGATAAAGGGGTCAGTCCAACAAGAAGATATAACCATTATAAATATATATGCACCCAACACAGGAGCGCCAGCATATGTGAGACAAATACTAACAGAATTAAAGGAGGAAATAGACAGCAATGCATTCATCTTAGGAGACTTCAACACACCACTCACTCTAGAGGACAGATCAACCAGACAGAAAATAAGTAAAGACACAGAGGCACTGAACAACACACTAGAACAGATGGACCTGACAGACATCTACAGAACTCTACACCCAAAAGCAACAGGATACACATTCTTCTCAAGTGCACATGGAACATTTTCCAGAATAGACCACATACTAGGCCACAAAAAGAACCTCAGTAATTTCAAAAATATTGAAATCCTACCAACCAACTTCTCAGATCACCAAGGTATAAAACTAGAAATAAATTTTAGAAAGAAATCAAAAAGGCTCACAAATACATGGAGACTTAACAACACTCTCCTAATTAATCAATGGGTTAACGACCAAATCAAAACAGAAATCAAAGAATATATGGAGACTAATGACAACAACAACACAAAGCCACAACTTCTGTGGGACGCAGCAAAGGCAGTTCTAAGAGGAAAGTATATTGCAGTCCAGGCCTATTTAAAGTAGGAAGAACATTCCCAAATGAAGAGTCTAAAGGAACAATTACTGAAATTGGAAAACGAAGAACAAATGAGGCCCAAAGTCACCAGAAGGAGGGACATAATAAAGATCAGAGAGGAAATAAATAAAATTGAGAAGAATAAAACAATAGAAAAAATCAATGAAACCAAGAGCTGGTTCTTTGAAAAAATAAGCAAAATAGATAACCCCCTAGCCAGACTCATTAAGAGAAAAAGAGAATCTACACACATATACACAATCAGAAATGAGAAAGGAAAAATCACTACTGACCCCACAGAAATACAGAGAATCATAAGAGAATATTATGAGAATCTATATGCTAACAAGCTGGAAAACATAGAAGAAATGGATAACTTCTTAGAAAAATACAACCTTCCAAGACTGACCAAGCAAGAAACAGAAAAACTAAACAGACCAGTCACCAGTGACGAAATCGAATTGGTAATCAAAAAACTACCCAAGAACAAAACCCCCGGGCCTGATAAATTCACCTCCGAATACTATCAGACATATATAGAAGAAATAACACCGATTCTCCTTAAAGTTTTCCAAAAAATAGAAGAGGAGGGAATACTTCCAAACTGATTCTATGAAGCCAGCATCACCCTAATACCAAAAGCGGGCAAAGACCTCACCAAAAAAGAAAATTACAGACCAATATCCCTGATGAACATAGAGGCAAAAATACTCAACAAAATATTAGCAAACTGAATTCAAAAATACATCAAGAGGATCATACACCATGATCAAGTGGGATTCATCCCAGGGATGCAAGGATGGTACAACATTCGAAAATCCATCAACATCATCCACCTCATCAACAAAAAGAAGAACAAAAACCACATGATCATCTCCATAGATGCTGAAAAAGCATTTGACAAAATTCAGCATCCATTCCTGATTAAAACTCTCAACAAAATGGGTATAGACGGCAAGTACCTCAACATCATAAAGCCTATATATGACAAACCCACAGCTAACATCATACTTAATGGCGAGACACTGAAAGCTTTTCATCTAAGATCGGGAACAAGACAGGGATGCCCACTCTCTCCACTGTTATTCAACATAGTACTGGAGGTCCTAGCCAAGGCAATCACACAAAACAAAGACATACAAGGCATCCAGATTGGTAAAGAAGAAGTCAAATTGTCACTATTTGCAGATGACATGATACTGTACATAAAAAACCCTAAAGACTTCCATTCCAAAACTACTAGAACTAATATCTGAATTCAGCAAAGTTGCAGGATACAAAATTAACACACAGAAATCTGTTGCTTTCCTATACACTAATGATGAACTAAGAGAAAGAGAAATCAGAAAAACAATTCCATTCACAATTACATCAATAAGAATAAAATACCTAGGAATAAACCTAACGAAGGAAGTGAAGGACCTGTACTCTGAAAACTACAAGACACTCCTAAGAGAAATTAAAGAGGACACTAACAAATGGAAATGCATCCCATGCTATTGGCTAGGAAGAATAAATATTGTCAAAATGGCTATACTACCTAAAGAAATCTACAGATTCAGTGCAATCCCTATCAAACTATCAACAGCTCTCTTCAATGAACTGGAACAAATAATTCTAAAATTCATATGGAACCACAAAAGACCCCGAATAGCCAGAGCAATCCTGAGAAGGAGGAATAAAACAGGGGGAATTACGCTCCCTGACTTCAAGCTCTACTACAGAGCCACAGTAATCAAGACAATTTGGTATTGGCACAAAAACAGACCCACAGACCAGTGGAACAGAATAGAAAATCCAAACATTAACCCAAACATATACAGTCAATTAATATTTGATAAAAGTGCCTTGGATATACAATGGGAAGATGACAGCCTCTTCAGCACCTGTTGTTGGAAAAACTGGACAGCTACATGTAAGAGAATGTGACTGGACTACTGTCTAGCCCCATACACAAAGGTAAACTCAAGGTGGATCAAAGACCTGAATGAAAGTCATGAAACCATAAACTCTTAGAAAAACACATAGGCAAAAATCTCTTGGACATAAACATGAGCAACTTCTTCATGAACATATCTCCCTGGGCAAGAGAAACAAAAGCAAAATGTACAAGTGGGACTATATCAAGCTGAAAAGCTTCTGTACAGTAAAGGACACCATCAGTAGAACAAAAAGATATCCTACAGTATGGGAGAATATATTCATAAAAAACGTATCTAATAAAGGGTTGACATCCAAAATATATAAAGAACTCATGCACCTTAACAAACAGAAAGCAAATAATCCAATTAAGAAATGGGCAGAGGACATGAATAGACGCTTCTCTAAAGAAGAAATTCAGATGGCCAACAGGCACATGAAAAGATGCTCCACATCGCTAATCATCAGAGAAATGCAGATTAAAACCACAATGAGATATCACCTCACACCAGTGAGGATGGCCAACATCCAAAACACAAACAACAACAAATGTTGGTGAGGATGTGGAGAAAATGGAACCCTCCTACACTGCTGGTGGGACTGCAAATTAGTTCAACCATTGTGGAAAGCATTATGGAGGTTCCTCAAAAGACTCAAAATAGAAATACCATTTGATCCAGGAATTTCACTCCTAGGAATTTACCCTAAGAATGCAGCAGCCCAATTTGAAAAGGACAGATGCACCCCTATGTTTATTGCAGCACTATTTCCAATAGCCAAGAAATGGAAGCAACCTAAGTGTCTATCAGCAGATGAATGGATAAAGAAGAAGTGGTACATATACACAATGGAATATATTCTCCCATACTGTAGGATATCTTTTTGTTCTACTGATGGTGTCCTTTACTGTACAGAAGCTTTTCAGCTTGATATAGTCCCACTTGTACATTTTGCTTTTGTTTCTCTTGCCCAGGGAGATATGTTCATGAAGAAGTTGCTCATGTTTATGTCCAAGAGATTTTTGCCTATGTGTTTTTCTAAGAGTTTATGGTTTCATGACTTTCATTCAGGTCTTTGATCCACCTTGAGTTTACCTTTGTGTATGGGGCTAGACAGTAGTCCAGTCACATTCTCTTACATGTAGCTGTCCAGTTTTTCCAACAACAGGTGCTGAAGAGGCTGTCATCTTCCCATTGTATATCCAAGGCACTTTTATCAAATATTAATTGACTGTATATGTTTGGGTTAATGTTTGGATTTTCTATTCTGTTCCTCTGGTCTGTGGGT
The DNA here is from genome assembly GCA_032199065.1 of Smutsia gigantea. Classification (NCBI taxonomy): domain Eukaryota; kingdom Metazoa; phylum Chordata; class Mammalia; order Pholidota; family Manidae; genus Smutsia; species Smutsia gigantea. Next base: position 20,169 of record JAVSCE010015415.1, read on the forward strand.
CTGTTTTTGTGCCAATACCAAATTGTCTTGATTACTGTGGCTTTGTAGTAGAGCTTGAAGTCAGAGAGTGTAATTTCCCCTGTTT
>JAVSCE010015416.1:0-20393 GCA_032199065.1 Smutsia gigantea
GCAAAGGAATGTTGTTAAAAGGAATAGAACTTTGGAGAAATGAATGGAGGTTAAGGATGGAATGAAATTTTGTGGATTAGAATGGAATCTTATGCAACAGAATGAATTGGAAAGGAATGTTGTGTAATCGAAAGGAAAGTTATGCTATGAAGGGGAATTTTGATTAATAGAACCGAATTTGAATGAATGGTCTCGAATGTTTGTAGCAGAATGTGAAAAATGGTTGGGAATGAATTGTACGGAATAGAATGGAATGTTGTGGAATTGAATGGAATGTTGGGAAAGGAATAGAATGGAATTTTTGGATTGGAATGGAACTTATGCAACATTATGAAATAGAATGAAAAGGAAAGGAATGTTGCATAATCGAATGGAATGTTATGCTGTGAAGTGGAATGCTCGTTAAGAGGACAAAATTTTAATGAATGGAATGGAATGCTTGCAACAGAATGCAATAATGTGTTGGAATGAAATCGAATGTTATGGAATGGAATGGAACGCTTTGGAATGCAATGGAATGTGGCAGATAGGAATAGAATGTTGCTGAAAGGAATGAAATATTCAGGTATGCAATTGAATTATTTGAATTGGAATGGAATCTCATGCAATAGAATAAAATAGGATGTTTGAAATGGAATGGAATGTTGTGTAATCAAAGGGACAGTTATGGTACGAAGTGAAATGTAGATTAATAGAACCAAACTAAAATGTATGGAATGGAATTGAAGGTTGGGGAATTGCATGGAAAGGTAAGGAATGGAATGGAATGCTATTGAATGCAATGGAATGTTGTGGAAAGGAATAGAACGTTTCTAAACAGAATGGAAGGTTAAAGAATAGAATGGAATTTGTAGATTGGAATGGAATCCTATGCAATAGAATGGAAAAGAGTGTTTGAAATGGAATGGAATGTTGTTTAATTGAGTGCTATATTTTGGGATAGAGTTGAATATTGATTAATAGAAGAGAATTTTAATGAATGGAATGGAAAGTTGAGTAACAGAAGGAGAATAATGTGTTGGCATGGAATTGAATGTTATGGAATGGAATGGAATGTAGTGGAATTGAATAGAATGTTATGGAAAGGAATGGAATGCTGTGAAATGCAAGGGAATGCTGTGGAAAGTAATGGAACGTTGGGGAAAGGCATGGAGGGGGAAGGAATGGAAGGGAATTTTGTGTATTGGAATGGATGCTATGCAACAGAATGAAATAGAATGTATTAAATGGAATGGAATCTTTTTTAATGGAATGGAATGTTATGGTATGAAGTGGAAAATTGATTAATGGACCCGAATTGTGAAGAATGAAATGAAATGTTAGGTAATTATCAGAATAACGTGTTCGAATGGAGTGGAATGTTTTGGAATGGAACGCCAGGTTTTGGAATGGAATGGATTGCTTTGAAATGGAATGGAATGTTGAGGGTAGGAATAGAGTGTTGGGACAGGAATGGAAGTTAAAGGAATGAATTGGAATTTGGTGGATTGTAACGGAATCTTATGCAATAGAATGAAATACAGTATTGGAAATAGAATAGAATGTTGTATATACGATTTGAATTTTGTGGTATGAATTAGAATGTTGCTTAATAGAAGTGAATTTTACTGAATGCAATGGAATATTCCGTAACAGATCGAGAATGTTTTTGAAAGGAATCCAATGTTATGGAACAGAATGTAATGCTGTGGAATGCAGTGTCATGTTGTGAAAAGGAACAGAACTTTGGGGAAAGGAATGGAATTTTAAAGAATGCAACGGAATTTTGTGGGTTGGATGGGAATCTTATGCAATGGAATGAGATTCAATGTTTACAATTGAATGGGATGAAGTCTAATCGAATGAATTCTGTTCTATGAAGTGAAAGGTTAATTAATAGAGAAGAATTTAAATGAATGGAATGGAATGTTATGTAACAGAACGGCAATAATGTTTTGGAATGGAATCGAATTTTATGGAATGTAAAGGAATGTTGTGGAATTGAATGGAATGTTATGGAATGGAAAGATTTGAAATGCAATGGAAAGTAGTGGAAATAATAGAATGTTGGGGAAAGGAATGGAATTGAATGCTGTCGAAGGCAAAGGAATGTTGTTAAAAGGAATAGAACGTTGGAGAAATGAATGGAGGTTAAGTATGGAATGAAATTTTGTGGATTAGAATGGAATCTTATGCAACAGAATGAAATAGAATGAATTGGAAAGGAATGTTGTGTAATCGAATGGAAAGTTATGCTATGAAGGGTAATTTTGATTAATAGAACCGAATTTGAATGAATGGTCTCGAATGTTCTGTAGCAGAACGGGAATAATGTGTTGGGAATGAATTGTATGGAATGGAATGGAATGGAATGATATGTTTGAAAGGAATCGAAGTTTAAGGAATGGAATGGAATTTTTTGGATTGGAATGGAATCTTATGCAACAGAATGAAATAGAATGAATTGGAAAGAATGTTGCATAATCGAATGGAATGTTATGCTCTGAAGTGGAATGTTCATTAATAGGACAAAATTTTAATGAATGGATTGGAATGTTATGCAACAGATTGGGAATAATGTGTTGGAATGGAATGGAATGTTATGGAATGTAATATTTTGGAATGCAATGGAGAGCTTTGGAATGGAATGAAACGCTGCGGAATGTAATGGAATGTTGTGGAAGGAAATAGACTGTTGGGAAAGAATGGAAGTTAAAGGAGTGGAATGGAATTTTGTGTGTTGGAATGGAATCTTATGGAATGGAATGAAATAGAATGTTTGAAATGGACTGCAATGTTGTATAATCGAATGGAATATTATGGTATGAAGTGCAATCTTGATTAATAGAACAGAATTTTGAAGAATGGAATGGAATGCTTAGTAAAAGAATGGGAAAAATTTGTTGGAATGGAATCGAATGGAATGGAAAGGAATGTAATGTTTTGGAATGGAATAGAATGTTATGGAATTGAATGGAATGTTGCAGAATGGAATGGAATATTGTGGAATGCAATGGAATGTAGTGGAAAAGTAGAACGTTAGGGAAAGCAATGGGAGGCTAAGGAGTGGAATGGAATTTTGTGGATTGGAATGGAATCTTATGCAGTAGAATGAAATACAGTAATTGAAATACAATAGAATGTAGTAAATTCGATTGGAATTTTGTGGTATGAAGTAGAATGTTGCTTCATAGAAGTGAATTTTAATGAATGCAATGGAATATTATGTAACAGATCTAGAATGTTTCTGAAAGGAATCCAATGTTATGGAACAGAATGGAATGCTGTGGAATGCAGTGTCATGTTGTGAAAAGGAATAGATCATTGGGGAAAGGAATGGAATTTTAAAACACGCAATGGAATTTTGTGGGTTGGAGGGGAATCTTATGCAATGGAATAAGATACAATGTTTGCAATTGAATGGGATGTTGTGTAATCGAATGAATTCTATGCTATGAAGTGGAAGGTTAATTAATAGAGAAGAATTTTAATGAATGGAATGGAATGTTATGTAACAGAACGGCAATAATGGGTTGGAATGGAATCGAATGTTATTGAATGGAAAGTTTTGAAATGCAATGGAAAGTAGTGGAAAGTAATAGAATGTTGGGGAAAGGAATGGAATTGAATGCTGTCGAAGGCAAAGTAATGTTGTTAAAAGGAATAGAACGTTGGAGAAATGAATGGAGGTTAAGAATGGAATGAAATTTTGTGGATTAGAATGGAATCTTATGCAACAGAATGAAATAGAATGAATTGGAAAGGAATGTTGTGTAATCGAATGGAAAGTTATGCTATGAAGCGGACTTTTGATCAATAGAACCGAATTGGAATGAATGGTCTCGAATGTTTTGTAGCAGAATGGGAATAATGTGTTAGGAATGAATTGTATGGAATGGAATGGAATGTTGTGGAATTGAATGGAATGTTGGGAAAGGAATGGAATGGAATTTTTTGGATTGGAATGGAAATTATGCAACAGTATGAAATAGAATGAAATGGAAAGGAATGTTGCATAATCGAATGGAATGTTATGCTGTGAAGAGGAATGTTTGTTAAGAGGACAAAATTTTAGTGAATGGAATGGAATGTTTGAAACAGATTTGCAATAAGGTGTTGGAATGAAATCGAATGTTATGGAATGGAATGGAACGCTTTGGAATGCAATGGAATGTTGCAGATAGGAATAGAATGTTGCTGAAAGTAATGAAATATTCAGGAATGTAATTGAATTATTTGAATTTGGAATGGAATCTCATGCAATAGAATAAAATAGAATGTTTGAAAAGGAATGGTATGTTGTGTAATCAAAGGTACTCTTATGGTACGAAGTGAAATGAAGATTAATAGAACCAAATTAAAATGAATGGAATGGAATATTAGGTTACAGTAAGGGAATAATTGTTTCTATGGAAACATATGTTATGGAATGGAATTGAATGTTGGGGAATTGCATGGAAAGGTAAGGAATGGAATGGAATCCTACTGAATGCAATGGAATGTTGTGGAAAGGAATAGAACATTTCTGAACAGAATGGAAGGTTAAGGAATAGAATGGAATTTTGTAGAATGGAATGGAATCTTATGCAACAGAATGGAAAAGAGTGTTTGAAATGGAATGGAATGTTGTGTAATTGAATGTAATATTATGGGATAGAGTGGAATGTTGATTAATAGAAGTGAATTTTAATGAATGGAATGAAATGTTGAGTAACAGAACGAGAATAATGTGTTGGCATGGTATTGAATGTTATGGAATGGAATGGAATGAGTGGAATTGAATAGAATGTTATGGAACAGAATGGAATGCTGTGAAATTCAAGGGAATGTTGTGGAAAGTAATAGAACGTTGGGGAAAGGCATGTAGGGGGAAGGAATGGAATGGAATTTTAAGGAATGGAATGGATGCTATGCAACAGAATGACATAGAATGATTTAAATGGAATGGAAACTTTTGTAATGGAATGGAATGTTATGGTATGAAGTGGAATGTTGATTAATAGACCCGAATTGTGAAGAATGGAATGGAATATTAGGTAATTATCAGAATAACACGTTCGAATGGAGTGAAATATTTTGGAACGGAACGCTAGGTTGTGGAATGCAATGGAATGCTTTGGAATGGAATGGAATGTTGAGGGCAGGAATAGAGTGTTGGGACAGGAATGGAAGTTAAAGGAATGGATTGGAATTTGGTGGATTGTAACGGAATCTTACGTAATAGAACAAAATACAGTATTGGAAATACAATAGAATGTTGTATATACGATTCAAATTTTTGGTATGAAGTAGAATGTTGCTTCATAGAAGTGAATTTTAATGAAGGCAATGGAATATTATGTAACAGATCGAGAATGTTTTTGAAAGGGATCCAATGTTATGGAACAGAATGGAATGCTGTGGAATGCAGTGTCATGTTGGGAAAAGGAAAAGATCTTCGGGGAAAGGAATGGAATTTTAAAGAATGCAATGGTATTTTGTGGGTTGGATGGGAATCTTATGCAATGGAATGAGAAACAATGTTTGCAATTGAATGGGATGTTGTGTAATCGAATTAATTGCATGCTATGAAGTGGAAGGTTAATTAATAGAGAAGAATTTAAATGAATGGAATGGAATGTTAGGTAATAGAACGGCAATAATATGTTGGAATGGAATCGAATGTTATAGAATGGAAAGATTTGAAATGCAATGGAAAGTTGTGGAAAGTAATAGTATGTTGGGGAAAGGAATGGAATTGAATGCTGTCGAAGGCAAAGGAATGTTGTTAAAAGGAATAGAACTTTGGAGAAATGAATGGAGGTTAAGGATGGAATGAAATTTTGTGGATTAGAATGGAATCTTATGCAACAGAATGAAACAGAATGAATTGGAAAGGAATGTTGTGTAATCGAAAGGAAAGTTATGCTATGAAGGGGAATTTTGATTAATAGAACCGAATTTGAATGAATGGTCTCGAATGTTTGTAGCAGAATGTGAAAAATGGTTGGGAATGAATTGTACGGAATAGAATGGAATGTTGTGGAATTGAATGGAATGTTGGGAAAGGAATAGAATGGAATTTTTGGATTGGAATGGAACTTATGCAACATTATGAAATAGAATGAAAAGGAAAGGAATGTTGCATAATCGAATGGAATGTTATGCTGTGAAGTGGAATGCTCGTTAAGAGGACAAAATTTTAATGAATGGAATGGAATGCTTGCAACAGAATGGCAATAATGTGTTGGAATGAAATCGAATGTTATGGAATGGAATGGAACGCTTTGGAATGCAATGGAATGTGGCAGATAGGAATAGAATGTTGCTGAAAGGAATGAAATATTCAGGTATGCAATTGAATTATTTGAATTGGAATGGAATCTCATGCAATAGAATAAAATAGGATGTTTGAAATGGAATGGAATGTTGTGTAATCAAAGGGACAGTTATGGTACGAAGTGAAATGTAGATTAATAGAACCAAACTAAAATGTATGGAATGGAATTGAATGTTGGGGAATTGCATGGAAAGGTAAGGAATGGAATGGAATGCTATTGAATGCAATGGAATGTTGTGGAAAGGAATAGAACGTTTCTAAACAGAATGGAAGGTTAAAGAATAGAATGGAATTTGTAGATTGGAATGGAATCCTATACAATAGAATGGAAAAGAGTGTTTGAAATGGAATGGAATGTTGTTTAATTGAGTGCTATATTTTGGGATAGAGTTGAATATTGATTAATAGAAGAGAATTTTAATGAATGGAATGGAAAGTTGAGTAACAGAAGGAGAATAATGTGTTGGCATGGAATTGAATGTTATGGAATGGAATGGAATGTAGTGGAATTGAATAGAATGTTATGGAAAGGAATGGAATGCTGTGAAATGCAAGGGAATGCTGTGGAAAGTAATGGAACGTTGGGGAAAGGCATGGAGGGGGAAGGAATGGAAGGGAATTTTGTGTATTGGAATGGATGCTATGCAACAGAATGAAATAGAATGTATTAAATGGAATGGAATCTTTTTTAATGGAATGGAATGTTATGGTATGAAGTGGAAAATTGATTAATGGACCCGAATTGTGAAGAATGAAATGAAATGTTAGGTAATTATCAGAATAACGTGTTCGAATGGAGTGGAATGTTTTGGAATGGAACGCCAGGTTTTGGAATGGAATGGATTGCTTTGAAATGGAATGGAATGTTGAGGGTAGGAATAGAGTGTTCGGACAGGAATGGAAGTTAAAGGAATGAATTGGAATTTGGTGGATTGAAACGGAATCTTATGCAATAGAATGAAATACAGTATTGGAAATAGAATAGAATGTTGTATATACGATTTGAATTTTGTGGTATGAATTAGAATGTTGCTTAATAGAAGTGAATTTTACTGAATGCAATGGAATATTCCGTAACAGATCGAGAATGTTTTTGAAAGGAATCCAATGTTATGGAACAGAATGTAATGCTGTGGAATGCAGTGTCATGTTGTGAAAAGGAACAGAACTTTGGGGAAAGGAATGGAATTTTAAAGAATGCAACGGAATTTTGTGGGTTGGATGGGAATCTTATGCAATGGAATGAGATTCAATGTTTACAATTGAATGGGATGAAGTCTAATCGAATGAATTCTGTTCTATGAAGTGAAAGGTTAATTAATAGAGAAGAATTTAAATGAATGGAATGGAATGTTATGTAACAGAACGGCAATAATGTTTTGGAATGGAATCGAATTTTATGGAATGTAAAGGAATGTTGTGGAATTGAATGGAATGTTATGGAATGGAAAGATTTGAAATGCAATGGAAAGTAGTGGAAAGTAATAGAATGTTGGGGAAAGGAATGGAATTGAATGCTGTCGAAGGCAAAGGAATGTTGTTAAAAGGAATAGAACGTTGGAGAAATGACTGGAGGTTAAGTATGGAATGAAATTTTGTGGATTAGAATGGAATCTTATGCAACAGAATGAAATAGAATGAATTGGAAAGGAATGTTGTGTAATCGAATGGAAAGTTATGCTATGAAGGGTAATTTTGATTAATAGAACCGAATTTGAATGAATGGTCTCGAATGTTCTGTAGCAGAACGGGAATAATGTGTTGGGAATGAATTGTATGGAATGGAATGGAATGGAATGATATGTTTGAAAGGAATCGAAGTTTAAGGAATGGAATGGAATTTTTTGGATTGGAATGGAATCTTATGCAACAGAATGAAATAGAATGAATTGGAAAGAATGTTGCATAATCGAATGGAATGTTATGCTCTGAAGTGGAATGTTCATTAATAGGACAAAATTTTAATGAATGGATTGGAATGTTATGCAACAGATTGGGAATAATGTGTTGGAATGGAATGGAATGTTATGGAATGTAATATTTTGGAATGCAATGGAGAGCTTTGGAATGGAATGAAACGCTGCGGAATGTAATGGAATGTTGTGGAAGGAAATAGACTGTTGGGAAAGAATGGAAGTTAAAGGAGTGGAATGGAATTTTGTGTGTTGGAATGGAATCTTATGGAATGGAATGAAATAGAATGTTTGAAATGGACTGCAATGTTGTATAATCGAATGGAATATTAAGGTATGAAGTGCAATCTTGATTAATAGAACAGAATTTTGAAGAATGGAATGGAATGCTTAGTAAAAGAATGGGAAAAATTTGTTGGAATGGAATCGAATGGAATGGAAAGGAATGTAATGTTTAGGAATGGAATAGAATGTTATGGAATTGAATGGAATTTTGCAGAATGGATTGGAATATTGTGGAATGCAATGGGATGTAGTGGATAAAGTAGAACGTTAGGGAAAGCAATGGGAGGCTAAGGAGTGGAATGGAATTTTGTGGATTGGAATGGAATCTTATGCAGTAGAATGAAATACAGTAATTGAAATACAATAGAATGTAGTAAATTCGATTGGAATTTTGTGGTATGAAGTAGAATGTTGCTTCATAGAAGTGAATTTTAATGAATGCAATGAATATTATGTAACAGATCTAGAATGTTTCTGAAAGGAATCCAATGTTATGGAACAGAATGGAATGCTGTGGAATGCAGTGTCATGTTGTGAAAAGGAATAGATCATTGGGGAAAGGAATGGAATTTTAAAACACGCAATGGAATTTTGTGGGTTGGAGGGGAATCTTATGCAATGGAATAAGATACAATGTTTGCAATTGAATGGGATGTTGTGTAATCGAATGAATTCTATGCTATGAAGTGGAAGGTTAATTAATAGAGAAGAATTTTAATGAATGGAATGGAATGTTATGTAACAGAACGGCAATAATGGGTTGGAATGGAATCGAATGTTATTGAATGGAAAGTTTTGAAATGCAATGGAAAGTAGTGGAAAGTAATAGAATGTTGGGGAAAGGAATGGAATTGAATGCTGTCGAAGGCAAAGTAATGTTGTTAAAAGGAATAGAACGTTGGAGAAATGAATGGAGGTTAAGAATGGAATGAAATTTTGTGGATTAGAATGGAATCTTATGCAACAGAATGAAATAGAATGAATTGGAAAGGAATGTTGTGTAATCGAATGGAAAGTTATGCTATGAAGCGGACTTTTGATCAATAGAACCGAATTGGAATGAATGGTCTCGAATGTTTTGTAGCAGAATGGGAATAATGTGTTAGGAATGAATTGTATGGAATGGAATGGAATGTTGTGGAATTGAATGGAATGTTGGGAAAGGAATGGAATGGAATTTTTTGGATTGGAATGGAAATTATGCAACAGTATGAAATAGAATGAAATGGAAAGGAATGTTGCATAATCGAATGGAATGTTATGCTGTGAAGTGGAATGTTTGTTAAGAGGACAAAATTTTAGTGAATGGAATGGAATGTTTGAAACAGATTTGCAATAAGGTGTTGGAATGAAATCGAATGTTATGAAATGGAATGGAACGCTTTGGAATGCAATGGAATGTTGTAGATAGGAATAGAATGTTGCTGAAAGTAATGAAATATTCAGGAATGTAATTGAATTATTTGAATTGGAATGGAATCTCATGCAATAGAATAAAATAGAATGTTTGAAATGGAATGGTATGTTGTGTAATCAAAGGTACTCTTATGGTACGAAGTGAAATGAAGATTAATAGAACCAAATTAAAATGAATGGAATGGAATATTAGGTTACAGTAAGGGAATAATTGTTTCTATGGAAACATATGTTATGGAATGGAATTGAATGTTGGGGAATTGCATGGAAAGGTAAGGAATGGAATGGAATCCTACTGAATGCAATGGAATGTTGTGGAAAGGAATAGAACATTTCTGAACAGAATGGAAGGCTAAGGAATAGAATGGAATTTTGTAGAATGGAATGGAATCTTATGCAACAGAATGGAAAAGAGTGTTTGAAATGGAATGGAATGTTGTGTAATTGAATGTAATATTATGGGATAGAGTGGAATGTTGATTAATAGAAGAGAATTTTAATGAATGGAATGGAATGTTGAGTAACAGAACGAGAATAATGTGTTGGCATGGTATTGAATGTTATGGAATGGAATGGAATGAGTGGAATTGAATAGAATGTTATGGAACAGAATGGAATGCTGTGAAATTCAAGGGAATGTTGTGGAAAGTAATAGAACGTTGGGGAAAGGCATGTAGGGGGAAGGAATGGAATGGAATTTTGTGGCTTGGAATGGTATCTTTTGCAACAGAATTAAATAGAATGAATTGGAAAGGAATGTTGTGTAATCGAATGGAAAGTTATGCTATGAAGGGGAATTTTGATTAATGGAACGGAATTTAAATGAATGTTCTCGAATGTTTTGTAGCAGAATGGGAGTAATGTTTTGGGAATGAATTGTATGGAATTGAATGGAATGTTGGGAAAGGAATGGAATAGAATTTTTTGGATTGGAATGGAACATATGCAACAGAATGAAATAGAATGAAATGGAATGGAATGTTGCGTAATCAAATGGAATATTATGCTGTGAAGTGGTATGTTTGTTAGGAGGACAAAATTTTAGTGAATGGAATGGAATGTTTGCAACAGAATTGCAATAATGTGTTGGAATTAAATCGAATGTTATGGAATGCAATGGAATGTTGCAGATAGGAATAGAATGTTGCTGAAAGGAATGAAATATTCAGGAATGCAATTGAATTATTTGAATTGGAATGGAATCTCATGCAATAGAATAAAATAGAATGTTTGAAATGGAATGGAATGTTGTGTAATAAAAGGGACTGTTATGGTACGAAGTGGAATGTAGATTAAAGAACCAATTAAAATGAATGGAATGGAATATTAGGTTACAGAAAGGGAATAATGTGTTTCAATGGAAACAAATGTTATGGAATGGAATTGAATGTTTGGGAATTGAAAGGAAAGGTAAGGAATGGAATGGAATGCTAATGAATGCAATGGAATGTTGAAGAAAGGAATAGAACATTTCTGAACAGAATGGAAGGTTAAGGAATAGAATGGAATTTTGTAGATTGGAATGGAATCCTATGCAATAGAATGGAAAAGCGTGTTTGAAATGGAATGGAATGTTGTGTAATTGAATGTAATATTATGGGATAGAGTGGAATGTTGATTAACAGAAGAGAATTTTAATGAATGGAATGGAATGTTGAGTAACAGAACGAGAATAATGTGTTGGCATGGAATTGAATGTTATGGAATGGAATGGAATGTAGTGGAATTGAATAGAATGTTATGGAAAGGAATGGAATGCTGTGAAATGCAAGGGAATGATGTGGAAAGTAATAGAATGTTGGGGAAAGTCATGGAGGGGAAGGAATGGAATGGAATTTTGTGGAATGGAATGGATGCTATGCAACAGAATGACATAGAATGTTTTAAATGGAATGGAATCTTTTGGAATGGAATGGTATGTTATGGTATGAAGTGGAATTTTGATTAATAGACCTGAATTGTGAAGAATGGAATGGAATGTTAGGTAATTATCAGAATAACGTTTTCGAATGGAGGGGAATGTTTTGGAATGGAATGCTATGTTGTGGAATGGAATGGAATGCTTTGGAATGGAATGGAATGTTGAGGGTAGGAATAGAGTGTTGGGACAGGAATGGAAGTTAAAGGAGTGGATTGGAATTTAGTGGATTTTAATGGAATCTTGTGCAATAGAACGAAATACAGTATTGGAAATACAATAGAATGTTGTATATACGATTCTTATTTTGTGCTATGAAGTAGAATGTTGCTTCACAGAAGTGAATTTTAATGAATGCAATGGAATATTATGTAACAGATCTAGAATGTTTTTGAAAGGAATCCAGTGTTATGGAACAGAATGGAATGCTCTGGAATGCAGTGTCATGTTATGAAAAGGAATAGAACTTTGGGGAAAGGAATTGAATATTAAAGAATGCAATGGAATTTTGTGGGTTGGATGGGAATCTTATGCAATGGAATAAGATACAATGTTTGCAATTGAATGGGATGTAGTGTAATCGAATTAATTCTATGCTATGATGTGGAAGGTTAATTAATAGAGAATAATTTTAATGAATGGAATGGAATGTTAGGTTACAGAACGGCAATAATGAGTTGGAATGGAATCGATAGTTATGGAATGGAAGATTTGAAATGCAATGGAAAGTAGTGGAAAGTAATAGAATGTTGCGGAAAGGAATGGAATTGAATGCTGTCGAAGGCAAAGGAATGTTGTTAAAAGGAATAGAACGTTGGAGAAATGAATGGAGGTTAAGTATGGAATTCAATTTTGTGGATTGGAATGGAATCTTATGCAACAGAATGAAATAGAATGAATTGGAAAGGAATGTTGTGTAATCGAATGGAAAGTTATGCTATGAAGGAGAATTTTGATTAATAGAACCGAATTTGAATGAATGGGCTCGAATGTTTTGTAGCAGAATGGGATAAATGTGTTGGGAATGAATTGTATGGAATGGAATGGAATGTTGTGTATTTGAATGGAATGTTGGGAAAGGAATGTAAATGGAATTTTTTGGATTGGAATGGAACTTATGCAACAGAATGAAATAGAATGAAATGGATAGGAATGTTGCATAATCGAATGGAATATTATGCTGTGAAGTGGAATGTTTGTTAAGAGGACAAAATTTTAGTGAATGGAATGGAATGTTTGCAACAGAATTGCAATAATGTGTTGGAATGAAATCGAATGTTATGGAATGGAATGGAACGCTTTGGAATGCAATGGAATGTTGTAGATAGGAATAGAATGTTGCTGAAAGGAATGAAATATTCAGGAATGCAATTGAATTATTTGAATTGGAATGGAATCTCATGCAATAGAATAAAATAGAATGCTTGAAATGGAATGGAATGTTGTGTAATCAAAGGGACTGTTATGATATGAAGTGGAATGTAGATTAATAGAACCAAATTAAAATGAATGGAATGGAATATTAGGTTACAGAAAAGGAATAATTGTTTCAATGGAAACAAATGTTATGGAATGGAATTGAATGTTGGGGAATTGCATGGAAAGGTAAGGAATGGAATGGAATGCTACTGAATGCAATGGAATGTTGTGGAAAGGAATAGAACATTTCTGAACAGAATGGAAGGTTAAGGAATAGAATGGAATTTCGTAGAATGGAATGGAATCCTATGCAACAGAATGGAAAAGAGTGTTTGAAATGGAATGGAATGTTGTGTAATTGAATGTAATATTATGGGATAGAGTGGAATGTTGATTAACAGAAGAGAATTTTAATGAATGGAATGGAATGTTGAGTAACAGAACGAGAATAATGTGTTGGCATGGTATTGAATGTTATGGAATTTAATGGAATATAGTGGAATAGAATAGAATGTTATGGAAAGGAATGGAATGCTGTGAAATGCAAGGGAATGTTGTGGAAAGTAATAGAACGTTGAGGAAAGGCATAGAGGGGGAAGGAATGGAATGGAATTTTATGGATTGGAATGGATGCTATGCAACAGAATGAAATAGAATGTTTTAAATGGAATGTAATCTTTTGTAATTGAATGGAATGTTATGGTATGGAGTGAATGTTGATTAATAGACCCGAATTGTGAAGAATGGAATGGAATGTTAGGTAATTATCAGAAAAACGTGTTCGAATGGAGTGGAATGTTTTGGAATGGAACGCTAGGTTGTGGAATGAAATGGAATGCTTTGGAATGGAATGGAATGTTGAGGGTAGGAATAGAGTGTTGGGACAGGAATGGAAGTTAAAGGAATGAATTGGAATTTGGTGGATTGTAATGGAATCTTATGCAATAGAATGAAATACAGTATTGGAAATACAATAGAATGTTGTATATACATTCTTATTTTGTGGTATGAAGTAGAATGTTGCTTCACAGAAGTGAATTTTAATGAATGCAATGGAATATTATGTAACAGATCGAGAATGTTTTTGAAAGGAATCCAGTGTTATGGAACAGAATGGAATGCTCTGGAATGCAGTGTCATGTTATGAAAAGGAATAGAATTTGGGGAAAGGAATTGAATATTAAAGAATGCAATGGAATTTTGTGGGTTGGATGGGAATCTTATGCAATGGAATAAGATACAATGTTTGCAATTGAATGGGATGTAGTGTAATCGAATTAATTCTATGCTATGATGTGGAAGGTTAATTAATAGAGAATAATTTTAAGGAATGGAATGGAATGTTAGGTTACAGAACGGCAATAATGAGTTGGAATGGAATCGATAGTTATGGAATGGAAGATTTGAAATGCAATGGAAAGTAGTGGAAAGTAATAGAATGTTGCGGAAAGGAATGGAATTGAATGCTGTCGAAGGCAAAGGAATGTTGTTAAAAGGAATAGAACGTTGGAGAAATGAAGGGAGGTTAAGTATGGAATTCAATTTTGTGGATTGGAATGGAATCTTATGCAACAGAATGAAATAGAATGAATTGGAAAGGAATGTTGCATAATCGAATGGAATATTATGCTGTGAAGTGGAATGTTTGTTAAGAGGACAAAATTTTAGTGAATGGAATGGAATGTTTGCAACAGAATTGCAATAATGTGTTGGAATGAAATCGAATGTTATGGAATGGAATGGAACGCTTTGAATGCAATGGAATGTAGATAGAATAGAATATTTAAATAGAATATTCAGGAATGCAATTGAATTATTTGAATTGGAATGGAATCTCATGCAATAGAATAAAATAGAATGCTTGAAATGGAATGGAATGTTGTGTAATCAAAGGGACTGTTATGATATGAAGTGGAATGTAGATTAATAGAACCAAATTAAAATGAATGGAATGGAATATTAGGTTACAGTAAGGGAATAATTGTTTCTATGGAAACATATGTTATGGAATGGAATTGAATGTTGGGGAATTGCATGGAAAGGTAAGGAAAGGAATGGAATCCTACTGAATGCAATGGAATGTTGTGGAAAGGAATAGAACATTTCTGAACAGAATGGAAGGTTAAGGAATAGAATGGAATTTTGTAGAATGGAATGGAATCTTATGCAACAGAATGGAAAAGAGTGTTTGAAATGGAATGGAATGTTGTGTAATTGAATGTAATATTATGGGATAGAGTGGAATGTTGATTAATAGAAGTCAATTTTAATGAATGGAATGGAATGTTGAGTAACAGAACGAGAATAATGTTTTGGAATGGTATTGAATGTTATGGAATGGAATGGATTGAGTGGAATTGAATAGAATGTTATGGAACAGAAAGGAATGCTGTGAAATTCAAGGGAATGTTGTGGAAAGTAATGGAACGTTGGGGAAAGGCATGTAGGGGGAAGGAATGGAATGGAATTTTGTGGCTTGGAATGGTATCTTTTGCAACAGAATTAAATAGAATGAATTGGAAAGGAATGTTGTGTAATCGAATGGAAAGTTATGCTATGAAGTGGAATTTTGATTAATGGAACGGAATTTAAATGAATGTTCTCGAATGTTTTGTAGCAGAATGGGAGTAATGTTTTGGGAATGAATTGTATGGAATTGAATGGAATGTTGGGAAAGGAATGGAATAGAATTTTTTGGATTGGAATGGAACATATGCAACAGAATGAAATAGAATGAAATGGAATGGAATGTTGCGTAATCAAATGGAATATTATGCTGTGAAGTGGTATGTTTGTTAGGAGGACAAAATTTTAGTGAATGGAATGGAATGTTTGCAACAGAATTGCAATAATGTGTTGGAATGAAATCTAATGTTATGGAATGGAATGGAACGTTTTGGAATGCAATGGAATGTTGTAGTTGGAATAGAATGTTGCTGAAAGGAATGAAATATTCAGGAATGCAATTGAATTATTTGAATTGGAATGGAATCTCATGCAATAGAATAAAATAGAATGTTTGAAATGGAATGAAATGTTGTGTAATCAAAGGGAATGTTATGGTACGAAGTGGAATGTAGATTAAAGAACCAATTAAAATGAATGGAATGGAATATTAGGTTACAGAAAGGGAATAATGTGTTTCAATGGAAACAAATGTTATGGAATGGAATTGAATGTTTGGGAATTGAAAGGAAAGGTAAGGAATGGAATGGAATGCTAATGAATGCAATGGAATGTTGAAGAAAGGAATAGAACATTTCTGAACAGAATGGAAGGTTAAGGAATAGAATGGAATTTTGTAGATTGGAATGGAATCCTATGCAATAGAATGGAAAAGCGTGTTTGAAATGGAATGGAATGTTGTGTAATTGAATGTAATATTATGGGATAGAGTGGAATGTTGATTAACAGAAGAGAATTTTAATGAATGGAATTGAATGTGGAGTAACAGAACGAGAATAATGTGTTGGCATGGAATTGAATGTTATGGAATGGAATGGAATGTAGTGGAATTGAATAGAATGTTATGGAAAGGAATGGAATGCTGTGAAATGCAAGGGAATGATGTGGAAAGTAATAGAATGTTGGGGAAAGTCATGGAGGGGAAGGAATGGAATGGAATTTTGTGGAATGGAATGGATGCTATGAAACAGAATGACATAGAATGTTTTAAATGGAATGGAATCTTTTGGAATGGAATGGTATGTTATGGTATAAAGTGGAATTTTGATTAATAGACCTGAATTGTGAAGAATGGAATGGAATGTTAGGTAATTATCAGAATAACGTTTTCGAATGGAGGGGAATGTTTTGGAATGGAATGCTATGTTGTGGAATGGAATGGAATGCTTTGGAATGGAATGGAATGTTGAGGGTAGGAATAGAGTGTTGGGCCAGGAATGGAAGTTAAAGGAATGAATAGGAATTTGGTGGATTGTAACGGAATCTTATGCAATAGAATGAAATACAGTATTGGAAATACAATAGAATGTTGTATATACGATTCTTATTTTGTGGTATGAAGTAGAATGTTGCTTCACAGAAGTGAATTTTAATGAATGCAATGGAATATTATGTAACAGATCTAGAATGTTTTTGAAAGGAATCCAGTGTTATGGAACAGAATGGAATGCTCTGGAATGCAGTGTCATGTTATGAAAAGGAATAGAACTTTGGGGAAAGGAATTGAATATTAAAGAATGCAATGGAATTTTGTGGGTTGGATGGGAATCTTATGCAATGGAATAAGATACAATGATTGCAATTGAATTGGATGTAGTGTAATCGAATTAATTATGTGCTATGATGTGGAAGGTTAATTAATAGAGAATAATTTTAATGAATGGAATGGAATGTTAGGTTACAGAACGGCAATAATGAGTTGGAATGGAATCGAAAGTTATGGAATGGAAGATTTGAAATGCAATGGAAAGTAGTTTAAAGTAATAGAATGTTGTGGAAAGGAATGGAATTGAATGCTGTCGAAGGCAAAGGAATGTTGTTAAAAGGAATAGAACGTTGGAGAAATGAATGGAGGTTAAGTATGGAATTCAATTTTGTGGATTGGAATGGAATCTTATGCAACAGAATGAAATAGAATGAATTGGAAAGGAATGCTGTGTAATCGAATGGAAAGTTATGCTATGAAGGAGAATTTTGATTAATAGAACTGAATTTGAATGAATGGGCTCGAATGTTTTGTAGCAGAATGGGATAAATGTGTTGGGAATGAATTGTATGGAATGGAATGGAATGTTGTGTATTTGAATGGAATGTTGGGAAAGGAATGTAATGGAATTTTTTGGATTGGAATGGAACTTAAGCAACAGAATGAAATAGAATGAAATGGAAAGGAATGTTGCATAATCGAATGGAATATTATGCTGTGAAGTGGAATGTTTGTTAAGAGGACAAAATTTTAGTGAATGGAATGGAATGTTTGCAACAGAATTGCAATAATGTGTTGAAATGAAATCGAATGTTATGGAATGGAATGGAACGCTTTGGAATGCAATGGAATGTTGCAGATAGGAATAGAATGTTGCTGAAAGGAATGAAATATTCAGGAACGCAATTGAATTATTTGAATTGGAATGGAATCTCATGCAATAGAATAAAATAGAATGCTTGAAATGGAATGGAATGTTGTGTAATCAAAGGGAATGTTATGATATGAAGTGGAATGTAGATTAATAGAACCAAATTAAAATGATTGGAATGGAATATTAGGTTACAGAAAAGGAATAATTGTTTCAATGGAAACAAATGTTATGGAATGGAATTGAATGTTGGGGAATTGCATGGAAAGGTAAGGAATGGAATGGAATGCTACTGAATGCAATGGAATGTTGTGGAAAGGAATAGAACATTTCTGAACAGAATGGAAGGTTAAGGAATAGAATGGAATTTTGTAGAATGGAGTGGAATCCTATGCAACAGAATGGAAACGTGTGTTTGAATTGGAATGGAATGTTGTGTAATTGAATGTAATATTATGGGATAGAGTGGAATGTTGATTAATACAAGAGAATTTTAATGAATGGAATGGAATGTTGAGTAACAGAATGAGAATAATGTGTTGGCAAGGTATTGAATGTTATGGAATGGAATGGAATGTAGTGGAATTGAATAGAATGTTATGCAAAGGAATTGAATGCTGTGAAATGCAAGGGAATGTTGTGGAAAGTAATAGAACGTTGAGGAAAGGCATAGAGGTGGAAGGAATGGAATGGAATTTTATGGATTTGAATGGATGCTATGCAACAGAATGAAATAGAATGTTTAAAATGGAATGGAATCTTTTGTAATGGAATGGAATGTTATGTTATGAAGTGGAATATTGATTAATAGACCCGAATTGTGAAGAATGGAATGGAATGTTAGGTAATTATCGGAATAACATGTTCGAATGGAGTGGAATGTTTTGGCATGGAACGCTATGTTGTGGAATGGAATGGAATGCTCTGGAATGGAATGGAATGTTGAGGGTAGGAATAGAGTGTTGCGACAGGAATGGAAGTTAAAGGAATGAATTGGAATTTGGTGGATTGTAATGGAATCTTATGCAATAGAATGAAATACAGTATTGGAAATACAATAGAATGTTGTATATACGATTCTTATTTTGTGCTATGAAGTAGAATGTTGCTTCACAGAAGTGAATTTTAATGAATGCAATGGAATATTATGTAACAGATCTAGAATGTTTTTGAAAGGAATCCAGTGTTATGGAACAGAATGGAATGCTCTGGAATGCAGTGTCATGTTATGAAAAGGAATAGAACTTTGGGGAAAGGAATTGAATATTAAAGAATGAAATGGAATTTTGTGGGTTGGATGGGAATCTTATGCAATGGAATAAGATACAATGTTTGCAATTGAATGGGATGTAGTGTAATCGAATTAATTCTATGCTATGATGTGGAAGGTTAATTAATAGAGAATAATTTTAATGAATGGAATGGAATTTTATGGATTGGAATGGATGCTATGCAACAGAATGAAATAGAATGTTTTAAATGGAATGTAATCTTTTGTAATTGAATGGAATGTTATGGTATGGAGTGAATGTTGATTAATAGACCCGAATTGTGAAGAATGGAATGGAATGTTAGGTAATTATCAGAAAAACGTGTTCGAATGGAGTGGAATGTTTTGGAATGGAACGCTAGGTTGTGGAATGAAATGGAATGCTTTGGAATGGAATGGAATGTTGAGGGTAGGAATAGAGTGTTGGGACAGGAATGGAAGTTAAAGGAATGAATTGGAATTTGGTGGATTGTAATAGAATCTTATGCACTAGAATGAAATACAGTATTGGAAATACAATAGAATGTTGTATATACGATTCTTATTTTGTGCTATGAAGTAGAATGTTGCTTCACAGAAGTGAATTTTAATGAATGCAATGGAATATTATGTAACAGATCTAGAATGTTTTTGAAAGGAATCCAGTGTTATGGAACAGAATGGAATGCTCTGGAATGCAGTGTCATGTTATGAAAAGGAATAGAACTTTGGGGAAAGGAATTGAACACAAAGAACGCAAATTAGGAGTTTGGTTGTAAATCAAGAATGAATAAGATACAAATGCTCGCAATGAATGATGGTAACTAATTAATTCTATGCTATGATGTGAAGG